>JAQFYM010001285.1:0-36009 GCA_034694785.1 Agrenia bidenticulata | reverse complement strand
AAATTGGCTTAGAAGCTTGAAATTTTTTATAAACCTGGCTCGGGCTATATGAAGTTGCACCTGTGAGTTTTTTTTTAGGTTTAGTTAGGAAAGGTCTGGTTAAATAATCAAAATAACATTATTTTTATATTAAAAACTATTAAATGAATATTTTCAAAATATTTAACGATTTTGTTCCACGGAAATCGGGAAATATGCTAAATTAATTACTGATTCATACGAAATTCGACTCACAACAATTTATTTAAATAGCTAAATAAAAAAAAAGCCTTAAATAAGTCCATGATTTTTTTAAATCAAGAAATTACGTGCCCAAATCAACATCTCTGTACAATCGTCGCTTGGTTAGCCTTACAAAGTAAAAATAGACGAAAACATTTCAGTTAAGAGATAGTATATAAAACATTGGATAAAGTTATCCATAACTTTTTTGCATGCTTCTGTAAATGGTTGGATGAAATTCACGGTTTCTACGAAATGAATTTGAATTACTTTGTGAAGCAATCATCCTATTAATTATATGGAGTTTTCAGTATAAATTTTTCGTGTTTTTATTATTTGCTAGGATACTTTAAATCCTACCCTTTTAAGTATCATAGGCACACCTCAACGGTGTTTATTTTTTAAACGCCCGCAAATTTTTCAGGATACCCTATTTGAATATCAACTTTGGATTCTGAGATAAAAGGGAAAATTTGCTCGGGAACTCCGGGCAGTGTGTATTAACGTTTTGAAATAGTACGTGTCGACCCTGTTCTGGAGTGCTTGTAGTTTATACTGTTTACTTAACTTGAATACCCAGATTTCATCCTTAAAGTTCTGAGAAAAATTAAATCTGGACTTGGTTTTCTGTGTTTATATGCTCCGGACTAAATATGCTCAATATCTTCATTTTTAGTTACAAGCAACCATAATGAAATATTTTGGTTTAGCAATTCAATTAGGTTCTCCATTTCAGTGGAAAGATTTGGAGCCTGGTTTTAAATTCCAGTTCCAAAGAAATTGAGGACCTTTAAGCGCCTTGTATCAAACGGATGCTCAGATCTTTGATACTCACATAAATGGCAGCTTTACCTATGCCTCCAGCAATACTTGGAAAAGCACAGAAAACGTGAGATCAAAGGTTTATTATCTGAGAGATGATATAGGTAATATTTCTTTGCTACTATGTGGTTCTCTGGAGAATTTTCTTCGAACGACCGGGCTCCAAGGTAGACTTTCAATCGGAGATAATGTCATGGAAATTTTTGCATCCATAGCAATTTTCATAGGAACTAAGATGGACAAAGTACTCCTGCTTGTTTATATACTTAAATTCAACTAAATCTCGGCATAATGATATTTTTAAAATGTTGAAAGCTATGATTTAAAAAAGCTCATTTTACCATTTACATGATGCTGGAAAAAATCTTATACAAAATAATATGCGGAAAGTATTCTAAAGGAATTTCTATCCCTCCTAAATTACTCTACCTGTCTCCTCCTTTGTCTAGCACATCATATTAAATGTAAAATGAGAGAAAGTTTTGAAAGTACAGAAAGGCAATAAACAGTCATGATGTAGGATTTCGAGCATGGAAGGTATGTCATGATTTTTTTTGTGTGGAATAGATATCATAAACAGAGACATTTGAAAAAAACTCACTTCTCTGTATACTTTTACTTATGACATGTCACCAAGTCCCTGAAAACTGCTGTTTATAAATATATGCATATCTAGTTAACTAGTCACGCAAACCCATGCTTCGTAAATGGATGGCTAGTATAGCTAGCAAGTACGAAATTGCCTTTGGAGAAGATACAAATAGCATACGTATAAGATCATGAATATATGGTAGAAAAGCGCCGTTTAGAAACAGCGATTCCTCGAGCAGGGAAAGCTGAAAGACGAAAATATAAGTAGGTCATACATGAGATGAATTTGTCATTCTGTTTGACTGACAGTCGATTAGTTAAAACATTGGCTATATGCGTACTTTAGGTTGAAGGCTTGATCATAATATGTTTGTAAATCTATGGAATCATAACTTCCTTCCAGGTATGACGTAGTTTGGAAAGCATTCTTATTCCTGAAGAATACAATACATTGAAAAAATATTTTTGAAGTCTATCAAAATCTGTCCCAGATGGATGTCCAATTTATTTTTTAATCTAGCACACACTGGTATGTGTTTAGAAATAAGAATCAGTATGGGTATCGCCCGGGTACGCTGCTGGCTTTAACAATGATAAGAACAAAATATATATACGGCATTTGAAAAGTTTAGAGCGAAAATGAATCCAACGATCAATCAGTGATTCTAATATTTCTAATACCTTTTAAGTATACCCAGATGTTTTTCTGTTCCATATCAGAGCATCTGCCATTCTTTAATCGGATTATGTATTATTCGTAAAAGAAATGGAGGTGGTTGTGTTGTACTGATGTTTTTGATGTATTGGAATAAGATACTGTACATAAGAAAGTTAGCCGTATTTCACAAAGTCTGAATAAATTGGAACCATATATTTGACACAAACTCTGCGGCTGGTAACTTAAAACATTATAAATAGAAATGAAGACAAAACGGTAGGAACCAAGGATGTTAATAGGAAACTTCCAGATCTAACCAGAACAAATGATACAAAAGACATCTGTTTTCGTCTTTTCAGAATCCAGATTATGATCAAATGTATGTTCTAAGGTGTGAGCGACAACTAATATGGTTAATTAGTGCCACTCAAGCCGCGAAGGCCATTTCTGGCCTATTGCAGTCTCACCTGACACGCGTTTTAATGATCAAATGGTTTGTACTACTAAGCCAAAATCAGCATGGATGGACTTCGGTTACAAAGTTGCATTACGCTAATTGTTTTTGAGATGAATAGCATTGACTGACATTAGTAGGAGGCTACAAAATTTCGATCTCATATCTTATCAGTTCTACGCTTTTGGAACTTTTTCCTTCCAGATTTTGCTAGGTTTAAAAATCTGTCTGTGCAAGAGGTTCTTCCTTCCTGGGGTGATACCTAAGGAGTTCTGTTGGCTTTACCTAAGCAGGATCCGAGCGGAAAGTCTCCAATACAGTTAAAAGGGCTGGATAACAACACAACGAGGATCTTATTCGTCCTGAATAATGTAGAAGATTGCCGACGGTTGAAAATGGGTTCATTCCCTGACTTTCAAAAACAACCTCGACTTACCTGGCCAGAGTCGTTCATCCTTGTACATGCTTTGCTCACATGGATAATGCAATATGTACTAGGAGCTATGAAGTCTGATCTGTCTTAACTAAAGTACACATGTCGTAGCTATAGGGGTTTCAAGTCAAAGTTTTGGGACCGTACCTCAAACTATGGTACTTTATTTGGCCTGGGATTGATAAATACCCCAGGGTACGAATTAATTATTCACTTTCATAAGAAAATTAACCTCAGATTGGATTATTTTATTTCTCCTTCTGCTCTGCCAGAGTTTGGAAAAAGATCCGGGATCTGAAGTAGGCGTTCATCTCAAGTCCAGATCGACTTTAAATGCTTCGACACATAGCCATACCTAACGAATACCTCAAGAAAGACGATAGATGATAGAGATAGAAAATGTATGTTAGTCATGTCTAAGATGGACCGTGTCTTAAGATGGTGTAGGTAGCGGTACCCAATGATGTGAAAGTTTGAAAGAGGAATCCGAAACCTCTGAAGTACGTTTACTCTGAGAATCGTATAGCCTTGAGGTGAGCTAGGTAGTTGAAGAACGTGAAACCTAAAATGTCGAATGCTTGCAAAAGTTATAAGCTGTGGAAAAACAGGCTTGAAAACTAGGGACGGGAAAAATGTCTGGGGAATGATCCTTCCGTCTGCTTAAGGCAGCTAAGGGGAAAACACGTCTTTCTAAAGGTTTATGAGCAGAGCACATCTTGTACGGTCTTGTATAGCATGGCTCATCATTAGATCTAAAGTCGTAAACCATTATTCAACATCGTCGTTGAATTCCAAGACTGTGGAGTAGCAGTAGATGAGCGTGCGTGGGTCAGGTCAATATGGTCAGTAGCATGCTAGGGTCAGATACTAAAATGTAAAGTGACAAGGAGGTTTGCATTCGTAAAAGAGTATAATATATTCGGATGCCATAAAGAAGTTACGTGACCGTTGCCTTTGATGTTGGGCCCTGGAGATAAAAATATTCTTCTTTAAAGTATGTACAAAATATATAGCCCACGAAGATTCTCTGCCTCTTACCGTTTGTTAAAAATATTTTCAACAAACCTTTGTAACCCTTTCGCATGACTTCCCTTTCTAAAACCTCACGCTAACGAAGTGAATGAGGTTGTCCAGTATTTTTTTTTAGATTTCAACGTGTAATTTCGTTGAATAATTTAATTTATGATGCAGTTGGAGTAAATTACGTACAACCCTAAAATCTTCTCACCTGAATGTCCAGACGCTTTTTCAAAATAAAAGAATAAATGCAGCTGACTCTGCTTTTGATTAGTTTCAGTGAGAATTCGTGCTAGTTATTTTTACATATTTCAAAATCCTATTTCACAATGGAGATTCGAATATTACCGTAATGAAAGCTACCGATAGATACCACCCGTTATGAAATGACTTCTTATGGCATCCAATATTCCTTTTTTAGGCAATAAAACTGCTCCAACTGAATGCAACGGCTCTCCTCGTTCCAGGCCAATGTCTCCTATTTTTCCCGTAAAACTTTTGCCGAAATCATAATGTATTTCTTTGTTCAAACTATTACAGTAGTCACTACAACTACGGTACTACTACGCTAACTGAAACACTAGGAATGGAGTAACTTTCTCGCGAATAAGTTTTCATTATAAATATAGTAGGACGCATATAGAGGTTCAATCAGCTCAGGTTTGCTTTCTCCGTAGTCAGCAAAAGTTTGGATTTGCTATTCCGAAAGGCCACTAGACATTCTATTCATGCCTAGTCGCCCAATATTACCTAAACTCTCGAGGGGTTAACTTTAGTAATGAATTTTTGACTTAAAACTAAAACCTAGCCTCGTTAGACGAAATTTTAACTCAACATGCCATAGTATTTTATTAGCGCTGAAGTAATCTTTATATTAAAAAAAATAAGGGCTTTCTCGTTGTCAAAAATCCCCAAGTTTTTTTTACAGTCCACGAATACAGTTGAATCTTCTTTTAGTTAACCGTTAGTGTTGCGAAGTCGCAATCTCTTCCCAGCTAGAACACAGCGGGACTAACTGAGCTTTATATTAATCCAAACTTTTTGTCTTGACAAGAGTATAATATTGGAGGTTTGTATAAACAACTTACACTGTAGCCCTTTATGTGAATCGATGGAGCGTTTTCATAACAATCTTCCGCCAGTGACTTGATGTTTCATCAGTCCCATTTACTTCTCTCCAGTCCTGCTCACAGAGTATAAATGGTAAAACTTATTCAATTCCAGCAGAGATTCTCAGAACAAGAAGTAGCAGGGAAAGTATTCAGAACATTTAATTGATAGAGAATACTCTAGCCCTCCATACTCAGCAAGTAATTCTCTAGTATTTCCACACTTAAAACTTATCCGACGATTATAGACCCAGGTCTTTTTTGGAATCAGAGGAAAACATTTTAATAACAGAGTAAATGAACTACATATAAGACGTCAGCTCAATTGATTGAACGGTAAATGGAAGGAAGGCTTCAGTTGAGTAATGAGTGCAGGTTGGAGTGGACTCGTCACGTCATAAGCTACTTTAAAATGTACTTAAAGGGAAAGCAGATATGAATGCAGGGAAGGTGGAGGGTTCTATTATTTTGCACGACAGGGCGGCCTGGTCATGCAAATATTGGTGTAAAATAGCAACAAGAGTCCTTGTACACGCACTTGAGAAAGCACTTTCATCGATGAAATTTTTTACCCATGTCACATACATAAAAGCCCTATACTACATGCCTCCTTTCTTGGCTTTTCTAAGGCCGGTTTTGAGTTTGGATAAGCTGGCCTTTTAAAGCACCTAAGCGCCCTTTGGGCTATTCGATTCATGTGCGAGACATTCTAAATATCCCTGGGTGTTCTTTCCCCCTTAAAGCTTGGTGACACAAGCTTCTTTGAGTATACATTTATACCTTATTGAGGTCTCGACACCAATTCATCCCGTCCAGTATTTTAGTATTCTGGGAAATAGGAAGGAGAAAGGCTTATCTATTTTTACTTTATATGTATTATGTATCAAGGATTATATAGAGTTACATTTCTATCCAATTTTCGAGGATTTTGTTTTCAGAGGAATCTATCAAATTGCAGAGTAGAGCTTGGATAAACGTCTTCGTTTTTCATGTATAGAACTTATGGAAGATTTCAGGTAAGGTCCTAGTTTTTTTGAATAAGGAAGTCGCTGCGGTTAACAAAAAGTGCGGTTTATTATTCGGTTGGATTTCCGCCGCAATTTCATTGCTTGCATTCTTCACGGTATGGGCCAAGTTTCCTCAGAATGTAGACGGAATGGAAATCCACCTGGAACTTATAGCAGTAACGCATTAATATAATCATGTGTGTTCTTATTCTATAGTCGCAAACACAATGTAAGAAACACGAAGCACTAGGCTCCCAACATAAGTATCCGGGTATCGGGACTGGGACATGGGAAGTTACCCTCAATTGTATTTTGTATCAGTTTGCATGCCGCAAAGCCGGGTTTCGTTTCTACAAACGAAATTTCAATCCACATGCAACAGAATATAGTTAGAAAAAATCGGAAAACTACACCCACCGTTGAATAAGGGGAAGGCAAGCTATTGAGCTAAGTTTTGCAAAAACGAATCCATGAAACTAAGTTGAAATATAAAATAGTTTTTAGCAAAAGCGCAAGTCAACCTTTTAAAACCCGAATACCCAGCTGGGCTGGTTCTCCTAGTATTTTAACTCGAGCTTCTTCCTAAATTTCTTACACGTCCATGTCCTATTCGAATGAAATGGAATCCTTTCGCCGTTTTTGGTCTGTCTGATATGGTACATGGGCTTTCTCTTTTGAGGCAGGATTCTACAACTCTACAATCTACAACCAGCAAGACCGAGTTATTACAACCACGACATCCTCCACACTACATAAGAGTCGATACTCCACATATCTGGTGGTAGTAGTGAAGTTGGAAATGAACCATGTACTATGGCATGGCTTGATTTATTCTTATAGGTTTCTTCTATGAAATAAATGGCAAGACAAATGTAGATAGGTTTGCTATTACAAAACCTAACGTGTGAGGAGTCTAAGACATAGTAGACCAGACCCGTAGACCAGTAGACCATACAATATCCTAAGAAGGTATTCACTCCAGCGTTTGATATTATATCTTGACTCCATACATTCGACTCAACACCAGTCCACTCCACCACCACATGCGATGTATGAAGGCGAGTGGCTCAGACTAAAGTATAGACAGAGGTGGCATGGAAAAGGAAACTTTTCCCAAGTTTCACAACCCTTTCCCCGTCTCATCTTCAGTCTCGTTCCAGCCGTGGGACACTTGAGGTACTCATCGATAAATTCATCCTCAAAAGATATCATCGTCCACGTCGATACCTTGCAGTGAAAAGGCATCAATTCCATTCGGCATAACTCCCAACCGAACAGGGACAGTCTTCAAGCCTCTGTGTTTCTTAAAATTTCCATGACGAGTAGTGAAAAGTTGATTTTTAGTGTTGACCACAAACAGAGAGTTCTCGGAGGATTTAGTTTGAGCTGGTGCGGCCTCCCTGTGTAATATTTTACTTCCATCGTCGTACGGTGTGTTGTACAGTTGCTATCCACATTCCCTTTGCTTCCTGGATTCCAAATTCTCCCCGTTAAATAATTAATTAAAATGGAAGGAGGGTTCTTAATTCTGGTGGGAACAGGAAGTCATGAGGTTTTAAGAGAAATCTTAGGAACTTCTTAGATGGAGACTGGGCTTTCATTAGAGAAAGGTATTTGTACGTATGATTCCTTTACGAAGGAAATACTTTTGGGCTTGGGTCTTTTACTTGGCCAGGATTATCTGTGTACTTCAATTCGTATTATGTTCAGGGAATAGGAAAGGGTTGAGTATTTCTGGTCAAGTGGAGTGAAAAAGAGATTTACTCGCTCAACATTTTGTTTCCTATATATTTGTGTAGGGGCTGGAAAGTAGGACTGGCAGGGAGTTTGTGTTGGATGGACCGAATTTCTCTCACAATTTGGGGCATATTGCAGTGAAATTGTAAAAGAATTGGCCAATTTCTTTTAAAGTCTCTGTTGGAATTCATTTTTTGATCCATGGATTTTTGAAGGAGTGGTGGTGGTGGTAGTTGTAGAATTCAATTTGTTTTGAGACAACCTTCAAGCCACTTTCTTTTGTTGTGATAACCTAAACTTCTTACCGATTAGGATTTCTCTTTTCGCCTTGATTCCTTGATACTACTTTCTTCCTATGTATTCCAAGTTGAAAATGCCGGGGCTTGTGGGGCGAGTAGTTGGCAAGTAAAGTCGACTCCTTATTGTCAGTAGTTGAAGAAAATTTAGAAGGCTTAGATTTTTGTTCTCGCAAAATATCTGGGGGAAACAATATCTAACGATTTCAATTCGATTGACTTGACGTGTGGTACAGGAAGGAAGTGCAGGGATTCCTCTACTAAAGCTTTTTACTTTCGGTACATTTTTTCTTTGAGACGAATATTTCAAAGTTCTACTCAATCATTTACACTTTATAACTCAGGGTTTTGGCAAGCTGTCAGATTTTGACAGACGATAGAAAGTAGACAAAGACGGAATTTGGAATTCAGTCAACTTATGGATTCCTTCAGTACACTCAAAGTTCATTTTATTTAATAAATCTTGGACAAGCTTTAGAGTGGCGGTCTTGTTAGGTATTGCAGAAATTCGCAAAAATCCATAGCGGCTAAAATCAATGAGCTCCACTAATTACGATTGCCAGGATTAGTTACTAGTTACTAGTAATATCTGCAAATCAGTCAAGGCTATGTTTTGTCCCAACAAAATTGATTAAGTAACATCTAGATCAGGAAAGCGGCTTGGACAGTAATCTTGGTACTTTAATATCATAACCTACAAGTTAATTAATGGAAGATAACAAATACTTGGTATCAATATCAAAATATAGATCTAAAGCTTCCTATTTTCAATACCTACGTCTAATGATTTCACAAGGGAGGGACAACCACTTCTATTTCAAGCTCACTAGCTCCTCTAATGCCTTAATTCCAAGCACAATCCATATAGGACCGAATCCCGATATTTCCATCCATTAATTTAATTCCATCAAAGGGTAGAAACTAGAAACAATTAAACCTAATCTATCTTCTCATTATGTTATAGAAAAGCAGAAGGACTTTAAAAGCCGAAGAAAGTGTATCGGATTTCCTCAAGTCTTCGGGTATCTTCTGGAGTCATATCGGAAGGCCAAAGACTGAACAAATATTCTAGACTTGACATTACTAACGATTGAAACGTTGGAAAATAACGTGTTTCCAGTGTCTCAGTGTTTGCTATCGAATAATAATACTTGACCCGTATAATAACCTACATCCACTTGGAATAAATATCTTGGTGAGGCTGTTCAAAGAATTCTAAATCTTCCCCGAGATAGAGCAAAGCAATCTAGATCGATTTTCAAGTGTATATAGAAATATGGACCATTGCTAAAGCATTTAAGTACAGCCTGGTGGCTCACAACAACCCCCGTTTAGAGTTAGAGCAAGAAGAGCAAATTTCAACTCAAATGGCAACTACGTCAGCTAAAATGAGGATGCGAAACAAGTAAAATGGAATACCGTGATCACGGATGACAAGGCCGATTCATATGATGATGAACATGGAGACGAAGCAAGTGGTCCAAGAAATTGATTCAACTTCCACCACCAGTACTATCCCTTATACCAAGCAGTTCGTCCTCAATGAAGAAAAATGAATTATTACAACGACGTGAAATGCTTGAGAAAACATTCATCAAGCTTCAAAAGTTCGACAAAGGTTGCAGAGCGACTGCGACAGTCTTTTGAATTACCTTAAAACTAGGGAACTAGAAAGTCTTTAAGCGTATGAAAATATATTGTTTTTACAACAAGCTTTAAATTCTATGTGAGTGCATGACAATCTCTTTCAAGATCGGATTGGAAAATCCTTATTGGAGAATTTATAAAAAATTCAAAGGGAAAGCACTCCAAGCTCTTATGAATATGTGTGTGCGTTTACTATATTTGTAACAAAATAAATCTCCCCCAATCTACGGAAGCTAAGCCAAGTATCCCAGCCACTTTGAACAAACAAACTAGGATTGGCAGAAGACACGAAATCAGTCTTGGACCTGTCAAAATGAATTCCGAGGAAAATTGAGTGGTTTACATAACACGGAACATTGGATAATAATAATATGTATGATACACTAAAGACAGTTGGTTGAACAGGTTCAAGAATAATATTCACTTTGGCTTGGCTCGACCTACTTGACTATGAATACTCCCGTGAAGTTTGTCACACCAAGACAAGTAAATAATTCAACAGTGTAATAATCCTCGTATCGATTTCCCTTCGGTTGTCTACGTGGCACCTCAATCAGTCACAGTCCCACCTGCTTAGCTACAGTACTTGAGACCCAGGTTGTGGAACCCCTCTCTGCCAATCAAATGTAGACCTCAGGAATAATTATTTTTCTCAAAACTTCCAACAATGAAGTCAAGGGTGGTGGTGTACGCGCGAGGCTGGGTATTATTATTTTAAGACATGCCGGCTTAAAGGATCACCATGATTATTATCGTCGGGATAGCGTGCGATACAAAGATGAATTGTTGACTGTTTAAAAAGAGGATGATAAAGTAACTAGGAAAATGATATGAGATTTGCAGAGTACAAGCAAGTTTAATTAGTAAACTTAACGTTGGCTTAGGCCCAGAGTTGGCGGTGTTTGAACGAACCGTTTGCGGAGTTAAAACTTGCACCCGGTTGTGTCTGCCGTATAGAATTAGCTAGACGTAGGCGTAAAGGCAACAAAAATTATAACTCGTGTTGGTGCCGGGACGGCTTTCTGTGTTTCGGTTTCCATTCTCCTCGTGTCATCCCTGTATCTTTAAAGTAATGAAATGACGGAAATAATAATATGTGGCGCTTTGTCAGGAAAGTGAAGTTTGAAATGTGTGTGCGTATGTGTGTGCAATTTTAAATCAGTCTGTCAGCATCCAGCCCTTTTTTTACTATTCTTTTTGATCGTCTTCTCGATTAAAATTTTCTTTACTGAAACCAAGTCTTTTTGCACCACGAGAGGAAAGCAAGCAAGCAAAAGTAACCATGCCAGGAGGACGGAGAGGTTTGGTTGCTCCGCAGAATACATTCTTGGAGAACATCATCCGGCGATGCAGCTCGCAACGTGAGTCAAATTCTGAGTTGTAAAAATCTTATTTCTTCATTAAAAGTACGAGAGGACATACTTACCGCAAAACTTTAAGAGGGGAAAAGTATCGCAGGGAAACTACGCTGTCCTCACATATATCTCATTATGTATAGATGAGAATTTTCCCTACATCAGTCCCAACACGTGTGGCATTTAGGTGACGACTTGGGCAGTAAGAGTGTAAATTGTTGCGTGTCCGGACTCTTGTGAAAAAATGTTTTCCCCAGTTTTTTTAAGCTAACTCTCGAAATCTAAATTGAACTGGACTTATCAACAAAGTTTTACTTTTCCGAGAAGTTATCTGAGGCTATTGAATTAATTTCTGTATACTATAGGAATATCCTCTTTGAGTTAGTTATTGACTGGTAAGGAAATCGTGTTAGCAGGCAGATGACCTCAAAACGGGTAAAAAAATCAGAATGTGGTTGCATGCAGAATTTTATGCGATGGAAAATAGTAAATGTTGGTCATACTTTGTACTAGAGAATACTTTCTGTTTTCATGATTATAAATGAAGAAAAGAATCATTTATAAACCTTCCTCCGTCTAGAGTGAAAATTCCTTTAAGAATGCTGCATTTATGATACTCTAAGCCGGAGGATAAAATTAATCATTCCGCCTTGCCTAGGAAATCTCCCATTCTTTTATTTATTTAGTAAATGTTATGATGGATGAGTGTACCTCATGACATGGGATTTGCATTCATATCTCCACTCAGCGAACCGACAAACACAAACATCGATGTGATGTAGTATGTATTACAGTTTCTTTAGTACACCAGTTTTTAAAGCTCTCAGTATGCGTACATACTCTAAGCACTGCACTCCCAAAAACTACTGTGTATGTTGATTAAAACATATCAGTTTAGAAAGTAGAAAATAAATTTTCATCAGCTCCACTTAGCTATAATTATTTATTCAGGGATGGAGGGTGTCAGATTGTAAATTGAATTGTTCCGATTTTATCCATTTCAATACTCAATTTCAAAATTTGATGGAACAGGAAAAATGTAGGATTCCATCATAGCTCACTAGGGCTACTCAAATTTGATTACTCACACAAACAGCCTCAATCATGCATTTTTAACTTTACTACAAGGTGTTGACAAACAATGTGAAGTAGACTTCTATATCCCTAGCGGATGATATGCTTGCGTTGCATATTTTGCAAAATATTGAGCAGAATTTTAAAAAAAATTTAATTAAGAGAAATGTGACACTATGTGTTCACCCAATTGGAAAGTGGTAGAACATTTCCATGCTGAGAAAAAAACATTAAAAACAACCAACAAACATGCTAAGAGTCTTTAATCATAAATCTGTTCCAGCATCTTTATGATTCTTATAATAAAGCCCCTTGGCACAGTCACAAATTCATTCTCGCCTTTTGCTTCCTATTGAATGGAAATATTTCCCGTCCCAGAAAAAGTTTCCATACACAACAAGAGACAGAGCTGGGCTTTATAAATATGTACATAAATTCCCTTCACCAATACAATGTTTATGAAAGATATGTCCGGCTTTCAAATCCCGATACTCTTCGTTTCGACTTTCCGCACACTATTACAAGAATATTACCACCAAGTAAAATCCTCACCACAGTATCTGCAGTCCCTCGTGCGTTCTGCCTCTTCAAACAGATTCATACACACTTGTACATACATTTTCCAAGACACCAAGCCCAAGTTTGATATAAAGTCATTCTCTCTTGCTACTTGGTCTTTTGGCATAGGCTCGGCAATGCAATAACATCTAGAAAGAGTGAGAGAAGAAAAATGTTGAGAGAATTTTTTCCCCCACTTAGAAAAAATGTATTTATTGATTTATGTTTTAAGAGATCATAAAAGCTCCTAACTAATCTATATGGGTATGGTTAAAATGTGAAGTGTGTAATATATCACTCCCCGAGAAAACTAATACAAAGTTCATATCATTATTATAAAATCCCGTCTTGGTTCCCCATGTCGTGGATTTTGCCCAACAGCTCAACTAGAGGCCCGGCTTCTCTACACTGTATAGCTTCAAGACTTTAAGGGAAGTGTATGAAAGTACGGCCTCCTAGAGAGAATATTAAAATTCGAGATGAGTCTTCAATCTCCATCCCCTGTCGCACTTTCTCTTCAACAACAAAGACACTTTGACATGTTCGTATATGCCCAGCCGTTTCTACATCTCATCCTCTCCTCCCGTGTCTTCATACATCCTGCCTGATATATCTCTGTACTCAGGGTGCAACTAGGAAGTCGGAGGTATGACAGGTGGGGATGGAATAGGGGATTTTTATTCCACCCAGACTGACATATCCCAACTGAATCTGAGGATGTGGAAGAAAGAGCACATGCCTATATAATAAAACGACAAGATTCTTTAACCCGTCGATTGTAAGGGAACCTTTTTGAATAGCTTTAATAATGGAAGAGAAACAGGGAAGTTTACTTTCTTCAGTGTCATGGCCCCATTGAGATTATTGGAAAGTAATTCCCGCTCCAGTCTAGAGGATATCGAGTTTTGTAGTCTTGGGTAAAAAAACTCTCGTCTTCCTTTCCCTGATATTAGATATGTATAGTTCTTAGAGAGTGGTAGGTGGTGTTCGAATTCTGTATTTCTGGGCTTGTTCTAGCATGATAAATAGGCGTTTCGGGAAGTGGAGATCCATAAAACATAGTTCCGTCTTCTGAGAGGAGACTTACCTTGAGTTTCCGGAATATCCTATTTCCATTCCTGTTATATGGATATTATTGGACGTTGGATGCGCTACATTGAATATTCTTTCTGGTGCACCGCACAGAAATAAAGTATCTTTTTTATATATTAGGCTCATGCACGGTAATAATATCCGTCTTTATTTGCTATATATTATTATACGTACTCAAGTGGAGATCCATCCTGGATAAGGTATTTATATTATTGATCCTGTATTCAACCTTTGCGTTCCCACCGGCTTTTTACCCAGGTATTCCAGGACTCTGTTCTCTACCCCCTACCTACTCTGTTATAAATGGAGTTTAGTCGTATTTTTGTAGGACCCTAGGATAAGTATGCTTTAGAGCCGGTGAATATTTTGGCATGAGAAATTTTCTCCTGTCCCTATCTCTAAATGTATAATGGAGTTCTTATGACTGATGGAGTTTATTATCCCTCGGAATACACTAAAGTATTCTATTGTATCATTGTGTGATGCATTGTCTAGGTCTGTCTTGCATTGCCGCTTTAAGCTCCCTCGCGCTCTCCAGACAGAGACGAGGTAGATTATGGCGTTTGTATTCTGAGAGCCTTTAGATTTGTTGAAAAGGCAATTTTGAAAACCATTTTGCAGTTCCGTAGCCAAGTTCACCCCTAGTTTTTGGATGCTTTCACTTGAAGTTCGAATGACCGGATGGGAGGAAATCAATAGCATTTAACAATAGGTTTCTCTCCGAGCCTGGACTCTCTACATTAGTTAGAATAGGGCTAAAGGAGCCCTGGAGAAGAATGTAGACCGGTGGTGGAAGAAAGGATAAGGGAACCGATATGGAACATTCATCTGGTGAAAGTATATAAGAAGTTAAGGAGGAGAAACTAAATTCGACTTTATTCAATTTCCCCTAACTTGCTTTTCGAGTTTTAGCCTACGCCGCTCCACAAAAGATGAGTAGACACATTCATGGGGAGTAGTTGGTCCATTTAATTTTATGTCATGCTATTTCTTATTGTTGATACCACTAGTCAAGTCACAAAAGGAGGGATCCTGACTAACTCACCTAACCTAAATACATAGAGTAGAGAACGGGGGCCCAAAAAATAATATAATGTTGAATGTCGTGGAGAATTTTTCTTTACAAAAAGAAGTCGGCTCTCTCATTGCTTTCTCCACTTGGAGGATTTTAGCTTTACTTACTTACACTGTTTAAAGCGGGATGATCCCATGAATAGGCTCGCAAAGGCTGGTGACTAGTGACTGCACTATTTCCTTTTAAGATACTCCATTACATTATGTATTATCATTGCGTTTCTTATGTTGAGTGTTGTAGACGAATGTTTTTTTCTCTACCAGAAAGGGAAGTGGTGTTGGATGTTGGAGTTTCCCTTGTGTTTCCAATTGGTGAAAGTTCTTCCTTTCCTTTAAAAGAAAAAATTCCAAGGATCCCATGGGGGTCTTCTTTAATGTATATAAGTTTGAAGAACTCTGCCATCACTGCCACACTGCTATGTAGTACAGGCGTGTGTGGGTCGGCTTCTTCAGTTTACATTTCATGCTCGGAAATCCTCTTTTGTATAATATCCCTAATGCTACTACTACACCACTGTTTTTTCACCTTTCACATCACTTTAAGTTAAGTACATGTATTGCTGTGTGTCAAATTCTGGGAGCACACAAAAATAAATGATATTGGTTCTCTTTGTCAAATGCAGAGTATGAGCAAGTGTATGTGTACGTCTGTCTGCAGACTGCATATTAAGATATTTATGAGAAGCCTGGATTCCCGTTTTTGGATCTTGGATTTTGGACCAACACAGATTTACTTTGCTTCTCTTTGGTTTTTCTCTTTTGGCTTTCTTCAGTTTTTTTACTCTTGCTTTTTGGCAAAGAGCCGCATTTTGCTGGAGTCTAAACTAGTTTCTGATTCCTCTTTGCACTGGGTGAAGCTTAGAGTCTCAACAGTCTAGAGTTTGGAGTATGAGAATATATTCTCACTAACTAGATTATTACTATACAAGAGATGGTATAGGAGTCACAAATCCCCTTCTGGTTCATCACTAGAGAGAGAAAGAGGGAAAGCCTCTCTCTCTTATTTCTGGGATTGACCTACATCAAATTTTAGTCTTAAATAACTTGGCTTTTTCATATAACTTTCGATTTACAATTGAACATTTAGTATTTGGTTGTTAAAATGTCCACAAGTAGGTGTGAAGGAGATGGAGCCTTTTAAGTGTCAAATCTACCGCAGGGAAATAACTTCTCTAGACTTCAGCTCTATATGACCCACTAGGGTTTTAAATACGAGTATATACTGAATAGTGAATACACCAAGTTGGCCAAGGAAGCTAGGATTTCTTCCATCCTCACAAAGAGAGTGTGTTTCAAGCATACATGTAGTTAGACAAGTTAGAGTTACCTTCTCTGTAACTATGTGTCGAGAGTAATAGTTATAGAGCAGCCAAGTCAGATACTTCCCTGTTACTTTCCGGTAGCCTCTGTTCAACTGGATGTTCTGTTCTTGAGGGAAACGGGAAGTTCTTTCTGTCGAACACCAAATTTCTGCGAGGAGAGAGAGCCTATTCAATTTACTAACTTGCTCTTACATTTCAAAAAAGGGTTGAGGTTTAGAGGTAGCCGACTTATGCGTCACTTTATACTCACAAAACCAATAACCACCACCACATTCAACATTACATCTGCCCATTCATTTCATTCCTTCTCACTCACACAGGGAATCTAGTATTTGGCAGTGGTGGGGGTACTCGTAGTCTACGGATATACATAATGCCATTAGATACTTACACTGACCTGGCTGTAGTTCTCAGCCCTCTTTATCAAAGACTCAAATACTCTCAAGAAGAACTAATAGAATGGCGAGGGAATTTCATTTCTGATCATTCTCTCCTGGGTATTAATCCTCGTCTATTATATTGAAGCCTGGCCATTACTCGACATTAAGCTGGTCTGAAACACCCGCACGTACAGTTAAAATACTACACGCTTTTATATTAGTTGGAGCCCATAGATCCAAAGGTATAAAGGATGATTCGTTCATTCCATTAGATTATCTTCGCCGGTGACTTGAATGAACGACGACGATTACAGGGTTCATCATTCTGTGTGTGGAAGTAATTGCTTTAAAAATGTTATCTTCTCATTTAGCCTTCGTTCAGTGCACTACTTTCTTGGCTCCCTTCTTACCTGTATGTGTCACGATCATCGTTTGTAGATTGTCTTCGCTGGATGAGGAAAAGCAGTCGTTTGTTTGAGTCAATGGAAGCCCGTTTTAGTGGAGATCTCCTCACAATATAAAGGAGATTTGGAGATATCCAGCATTTAATGTTTTACAATCAACTTAAGCTTTGGATTTATTTTTTTCTTTATCATAGCATTTAAAATGTTGATGTTATAGCCATTATTCGATTATGCATGCTTATTTTTTCAAATTTTGAACAGTACCTTACACGTTAACAAAATACGTTGCATTTAAAAAAAATCCTTTGAAATAACATTTTTTGAATTAGATTGAGAAAGCTCAGAAGACTGTAGGGAGATTAAAAAACTTTAAACGGATATTCTATATTCTACATTAACCACTTTGTTAATGCGAATTTGACATACTCTCCTATGATGAAATTTTTTTCCTCCGTATTAAGAAATACTACAGCACAGAAGTTTCTTAATTTTCCAAATTACTTTTAAAAGTTCGTAGCAGGTATTTCTTGGAAATGATGATGAGCTGCTTCATAGCATCATTGCACGTAGAACTTAAGTGAAAAAAGTTGACACGGTTCTTCTCTCGCATACCATGTCCAGTTCATTGCACGCATGACACTTATTACTTAATAGCTGGATTTTTTTGTTAATGACCGCTCTCCGCCTTTTCTTCCGAAGCTAGTTATGCATTCATACAGTTCATGTACAATTTATATGAAGTTGTTCTTGGGAAAGCCATAAAAACCGTTGAAATTGCCAAATGCAATCGTAAATTGTGGACGCAAGGGAAAGCTCAGCTCACATTGGTTGTGGTTGGTCGGATCTCCTTGAAATAAAGTACTACCTAAGTGCATTTACGACCCCCCTAAAATTACATCCTCGTGTGTATCCCCTTTTGGACCGCGGCCTACCCTTCGGCATTCCATTTCAGCTTGATTAATGAGACCAATGGACAAATACATTGTACATAAGTTGTTTTCTTCTGAGAGTCGACAAGAGCCAAGCTAATAAGGAGATTGCTGGGCCGCCTCATAATCCTGCATGACATGGTAAAGAAAACAAATGGTCTCCTTTTTCAATATTTAGTCCAAAGCCTGAGGATAGCAACCCCCAAAGTTTACCATTGTTTTACACAGTTATAAAGGATTTGGGTTTAAATTGGTCGTTTAGATAATGCTCCGGACATAGATTACTTAGTCCTGCAGGAGCATCGTTCATTTATTCGATTACAGAAGGGTTTGAATAATTTAGACCTATTGCGTAAATTTAAGAGCCTCCGTTGGGACTCGGAGAAACCTATTTATAAACTTGGTAATATCTTGAAGCACAGGGAGGAGGGCCAGTTGTTCTCTGCGGACATCTCCGAATTTCTAGAATTAGAAGTTAAGTCTTTAGATGTTAGAAGTTGCTACGCGGGGCTTTTGTGCTAAAATCATGAGAATTGTTCCAAATTCCTGAATACTTCTTTGGAATTACAATTATTGGATGTTCTAATTCCAATCTGTGAATCCAGAAGGTATTATTTCTCTTTCTAAGAAGGAAGATTCGGTTGAGTATTACAATAGATTACGATACGATTAGTCCACCGGGAGTAATAAACGTTAGTGGGTAGTAGGTATGCAGTATGTACCAAATGTCCTGGGAGGGTAGCAGAGTTTTCTAATATCCAATGAACGCTAAACTCCTATCAGCTTTATAAATATATAATGCCAGTTTTTCATTTCACTAGCGCAGACCAGACAGACCAACTATTTGCTTAATTAAAAGAGTGTCTGTATGTCTATGCATTTTATAGTCATTGCTCATAAGACAAGGGGGATGTCCAAGAACCTCTTGCAAGTTTACAAGAGGTCTCTAGAGACTGTAAATTAATTTAAAATTGTATGATAAATTTGAACGATTTAGTTGAGAGTTGCGAAAGGGCCTGGAGGTATGAGACCTGGATTGTTTTTCTTTATGCTAAAAAGGATCTTGGCATTAAATACATTGTTGAACTTGAGTAGCGTAGGGTGAGGTGGCCTAGTTTTCGTTTATTAAAGACTTACAAGTTTCAAATAAAAAAGACGAGTATGGTCTCTTGAAGCTTTTGGCTGTTGAGTGAAAATTTACAATCTCTCTACCTACAAAGAGGTAAATAGTCTCAAGAGCTGCCTATTTAGTTTTAGTACTCAAGTGCAGCCTTCGTAGGTCGTTGTAAGGGACTGAAGGTGCAGAATTTCCTAGGCTGTGCATAGTTACAGCAAAGGAGTTTCAGGAGCTTTGAATCCTTCAAAATGTGCTAGAAAAGCCAATAAGGGAGCAGTAAAATAATATTTATACCGGTCGTCTTCTCGGACCTTAGTGAATTTTGTGGAAGCCAGGAGGGAATTTAAAGACTCGTAAAACTCATGCTAGACCATCTTAGCTTGTATTATAAATGTCTCATATTTTTCAAAGATATGGGATACTTTCCTCAGCTTTCTTCACTTTATACATTTCTTCGCCTTCGATATCCCCTCCAGGAGCAGTTTTACTTCCAAATAGATTTAGAAGCGTGAAGATCAGATCTGTGTACAAGCCAATTCCCTGCAGATGTTATTCTTGTTCTAATTTCTCACTCATAGTTTATAGCCTGTAGAGCGGGGCTTGGTTCTTCAAGAGATCGTCATAAGGCTTTTTGAAGCTCGGTGTTAAATATTTAATCTCGGCAATATATCTGTGAATGATTAACAAAGTAATCTCATTCTGAACCTTAGGCAAAAAAACAATACAAAATTACAAGAGCACACGAAGGGGAGTTTCTCAACTCCACTTTTGGAGCTTAATATTCTACACTGAGGTTGAAATTTTAATGTAATCCCCTCAACAATTAAATATTAAGCACCATTTGAAACTATATAATAGAGAAAAAACTGGATTTTGTCATCGAGACGGGCCAAAGGCTAATAAAAATGTTTTTCGGGATGGCGTAATCACGGAGAAAGTGGCTTGAGTGACATTTGACGAAACTTCTAAGTTGGAGGAGACGACAAAGAGGAAGTTGACTGGAATAGAGTTGAGATTTTTTCCTCTCGTCTTGATGACCCTGGCTTTCTTGGAATGATCCAGAATCCAGATCCCGTCCGATCTTCTGATATACAGTTAACCTCATATGTCGTCGGATCTATCTCTCAGGATCCACTGTGTAGCATAGATGAAGTATCCTCTTCCATCCTCCTATGCTCGTATATCTGTAGGTACTCCAATCCGGTATGGGCATTAAGGGCCTACACATCCGAAGAAATGTGAGGCTTTTCTTAAGGAAGGAAATGAATTATGGATGGAAAAACTTGGTTACTTTCTCCCCCATCCGTTCTTTTCCCTTCTTCGAGACTTGGAGTTCAAAACTCTCTCCATCTCTTACTTGGTAGAGGAAATGTTGCTTGTTTCCTCAATCTAATATCTCGCACATTTCTTCCCTATATAATACATATTTAAGCACGCGTTAAATTTTTTTTAAACTTTAACTAACTACTCATTCAGGGTCCTTTGGCTTTCCTTTTGTCTGACTTGGAGAGGGAAGTAGAAGATTGGGGAAAAAAGTTTTATATTAAAATTAGATCAACATTGGTCCCTCACCAACAGCTAAAAATGATATCATGAGGGAGGGAAAGTTTCATTTACAATTTCCGTCTAATACGGTTTAGTTTTATGTTTGGATTTCGTAGAGTTTGACAAAACTTAGAAGATTCAATTTCCTATTTTGCAACTAACGGTTGGATTTAGGAAAAACTTACAACGTAGACATAAGCTCTACTTTATTATTCTGTTGACGCCCTGCGGGGTCCTCTTCACACTGTATTCACCAATAAGGATTAACTGTCAACTACAAATAAGCTTTGATAATTAAGTTTAGACTGAACAGTTGGATCAAAACAACATTCATTAAATTTTTAACAGACCCACAATCATGAAATAATTGCATTTTCTATTTATGACCTATAACTCCCTCGTGTCTAAAAAAAAGTATGTACATGTCAAATTTTAATTCCAATTCCATCTAAATGGCAAATGCCCTTAATGCCCACTTTGACCCTCTCAAGCCCAACTATCCCGGGAAGTGTGCCAGTCACGAACTGCTTCTTTAACGAATGCAAGACAGAACACAAAAGATTCGTCTACATAAAAGGGAGCCTTGAGAGCCGGGGTAAGGAAAGTGATCGATAGCAAGGCACATACACTAGCATCCAACTGGCATGGGAAATTTAAACAATGGAAAATGGAAAACAAATTTAACCAGAACAACAAACCCCACTTTAGGTATAATTGAAACTGCCTATCAATTTGCTAAACGAAATCCCCAACACGAACATTGATAGAGATGGATATTGAACGGAGCTCCTCGCTCATATAACCTGATTACTGTAGCAGTGTCCTCATTCCTCATAAAGCTTGTGAAGTACAGTATCTTTTATAACCTTCTGCGGATATAGGTGAAAACTAAACATAGGGGATTGTAGAGAACTGCATGGAGAGTTTCAGTTGGTGCTGATCCTCACAACAAACAAGGGAGGAAGAATCTATAACAAATACATAAGAAAAGAGACAACTCCCTGCCTCTCAACCGATCACCAACTGAGAGCTGACACTCAGGATTTTTCACTTGATCTGTATTCACACTTGTCGCCATACTTGGGAACTTTATCTCTTACTTTGGCTTGTATTTTCCAACTCATGTTTTGTTGCTGCATTTGGTGCTGTGTTCAAGCCTCTGCTTTGCTTTTCCATACCCCAGCCAGCTTTAAACATGTTGAACATTCGCCCCATCGATTTTCCCCCCAGCTTACAGTATATTACATCCCACCATTATCGTAGATTCTGGATTCGTTGTTCGTAAGCCAGGTAAGCAGGTAGGAGGATGGATGCTCTATGCTGTCTTATATATATACCACGCTGGGGATTTACTTCAAATAATCCAAAGAAAAACCCTTCCCTGCTTTCTAAGGAATAAAGAACTCATGTTGAATCGCTGGAGCTCTGTCCTCTTGAGTTGTTCACAATAGGGCCTGGGATGGGATTTTGGCTCATGCAACGTTGGCTACTTTCTTTAATTCTTTGCTTATCACAGTTATATGTGTGTAGGGGAATATATCTATATCAATGTCATATTTTGTCTTTAAAAACAAGGATCTGCCGTTGACAATGGGTAGCAAAGATTCAGTTCTCATCCAGATAGTAAAGTAAATTGTATATTCTCAAAGTCCTCCCATCGCGTTCCTACCTGCACCTCCGCATAAGTTTAAGAACAAATAAGGTTTGGCCTCTCTAAAAACATAGACATAAGACATAGGCATATACACAGCCTTTGAACTTTGTCACAAGAGATAAATTGAGGAAATGGTTTGTAAGTCGTAACACTTTAATTTGTTTTGCTTTTGCCAAAAGAAGGTCTTGTGATACCGTCACTACCCAAAAGGCCCGGTATAAGGATTACCAATCAAATTTGTGCTAACTCTAAAATCTCAAGTAAGGAGGATCGGGTCTGCGGGTGTCACGTGTCAGTTTCTTTTCAAGACATGTGACGAGAAAATGCTCTCCTTCCAGATTTGCAGGTGTAGTGAATCTAATAAGATGAAAAGCACTTAAGATTACAAGGGTATAGTATCAATCAAAGCTAACCTGAGGATCCTGAGGGACGTGGGGCTAAGGAGAGAATTTAATTCGGAGTGAAGGGAATAAACCTCGACCTTTTAATTCAATAAATTGGAAGGGATGAGCTGATGCTGGTAAAAGAAGTAGGAATATTGTAAACCTGAACTCAATCAACTTGAGCCACTCGACCAGGACGAGAAGGAACCAATTTATCCTTGATGACGAATGGGACTCATTCCACCTTTTCTTTTAAAACGACTTAGGTATCATGAGCATTCCGGTCGGGTTGGTGTAAACTTTCAAGATGTAGGCCGGATTGGAGGAACATATTCATCTCATCAAATAGGACTTTGAACGTATCTTGTTACAGAGGGATCTGGTGACAAAGGAGTTCTCAATATGCCTCACCTATTCCTACTTTCTTCTCATTAGACTAAACTAATTAAGTGCAAAATAGGGAAGATCCTATCTGGAAGAATCTTGAGGAAAGTTTGGCAATCAAATTTTAGAATATCTTTTGTCTTAAATTCAATTCAGTCGGGATTTAAGGCTATGCGGAGTTAGTTGTACCTCATCAATAGGGACCATAGTTAAAGATTCTCAGATTCGTTTCTTTGTTGCTTGTTACTACCCAGAAGTTATTTAGTATCTTCAGTGTAGGTGTAGGTAGTCAATTCACAGCAGTTCTTCACATTTACTTGCATAGAAAAGAAGTAGGCCGAATAATTTATTTTACTTCAGCTAACTGCTAAGACGTACGCCACCGGTGAGCTTTTCCTAGTGCTTCAGGGTACAGAACTTGCTCGTTTGAATCTGAGATAAGAGGTTTAGGGACTTTTGAATTAACTGACTTAGTATATAAGACCTTATTCACCACCTCGAAAAGAGTTTGCTATGAAAATAAATCGTACTTGTAAATTTACAAAGAAAAATTTTAAATTCCAAAGCACAAGAACGCTCAAAATTTGCTTCCTCTAATTTTTGAATGACGCAATCAGGTCAATTGAACTTGGTTGGATAAATAAGCCACGAATAAATTTTGCAAATTCACCATCTTTCCTCAAATAATATTTATGTATCGCCCCCGGTTAGTTTCTTTCCGCAGATATACTCAAAGCAAAAGACGCGTAAAAAACGCTCAGTGCTCCGACGGAGACGGATTTAAATTTGCATTTACATGAAATTACATGGAAAGTCAGGGGTTGTTTAATAATTTGTTCAATTCAATTTTAAATATCCTTTTAGAGCATAAAAAATATTATTTTCAAAGATTTTAAGCCACCTAAGCAATTTTCTACTACCCCACCAGATTGCTTTTCTTAAAAATGCTACTTTTATACTTACCTAAAAAAATCTCATTATTAAAAAATCTGCTGCAGCATTTCCCTATGGCCTTACAGTTTCAGCCATAATCAAATCCAATAAGGTAGGGCAACGGAGTATATAAGAACAGACCATCTCATATTTAGAAAAGTAGAATTTAATTTTCTTGACACACGCCAGATCGATCAAATGGACCAAGTTTATTTCTCCATCCAGCCATTCCATAGAGTCGTTAATCCGATACTTACGTATATTGAAAGTTATATTAGACAGAGCTCCATATCTTTGAGATCCTTGAAGAACAGCAAACTAACCCATATTAAGATACTATGCTGGGTTCTCTATCCCTTGATTTTGTCAGCCCGAGGGTTTTTCGTGCAATCTGAAGTCTGAGATGTCTCAACTCAACTCTCAAGTCTCAGCTGTAGATAGAGTCTCTCAAAATTCACATGAGGCTTTGAGGTGAATTTTTAATACTAATTTTTGTTAACGTATGAAAAAGTTTATTCTTGGAGCAGTTTCTAATGTACAGAGTACAAGGAGAACGCTGTTGTAGAAAGATAATAGCCTCCAAATTGGGTTACTTGAATACCTCGAGGCTTCGAGGGGAAAGTTTTTAACTTTAAAAAATGGCACACTTGTTTCATAAATTGCTGGATTCAACTTTCGTAGCATTTGTGTAGGGTTCGGGGAAAGCATTCCGTTGCCTTGTTCGCAATTCTAGAACAAAGCCTAATTGCATGAAAATGAAACATAGTCTGAGATTTGTACCAAATTACGTGAGCTTGTTCATTTATTTTAGGATTGTAATTTAATTTAATTGACAAATCTTACAGTTTATCTCCCATGTTTTTACTGACTGATGCAGAAAAGATATGCAGCAAAGGCTTAGTCTACTTAATGCAATTTGAGTAAGGAAAACAGCAGGGCTTAGGGTATTATGCTAAGAATCGATAAATCAATATCAATATTAGAGACATAATCTCAAAGATTTTACCTTGGCACACATTTATTTTTTTGCAAAGAAGCCCAACAAAGATTCCCACTGACCCATCCATAACTTATTAGCAAGGTATTTGACTTACGAGTTGGGACCGAGTTGAATTTCTTAGCCATCGTTATTAATTAAACTAGTGGAGCGTTCAGTTGTAGGCTCTTGGTTTTATTCTAAGGCTGCCAGCTGTAAACTGTACCAACTTGGCAGGAAGCCTCTTGAGGGAAATGAAAGTAATTCTGCCATCCTAAACCATCTCAAGACTTTATTATACAAGGGCTCAGTGCATTAGAAAAGTCCATTTAAATTCACCATTTCTTCCTATTTCCCCTGTCTCTGGCACAACTTTTGGGATCATGTTGAATTATTTTCTTAATGAAAACTGTCTCTAGCCCTCAAGTCTGTCAAAGGGGTCGTGTGATTGTCTGGTCGTGTATTTTGTTTCAATATTATTATAACGTGGACATATAAGGTTAAGGTTGCTTTATAATACTTTAGAGTACCACTCTCCTTCCCCCCATCCTCCAGAGACGTCTATCCAGCCTTGTCTGTCTTTCCGGCCATGCAAAGAATTTGTGGAAACTTTGCACGATTATTTGTAGGTTAATTGATAAGGGAATTTACACGTCCTCGAGTCTAGGATTTGGGATAGGCGTCAAACATTTAAAATCCATTGGTGTGGGATCTAGAATGTGGGACTTGTGATGGAGCAGTACTGAGAAGAAAATTCAGATTTACGACACAAACGTAGCCGAGCTCATCCACTTATTCTGTCTGTTTAAAAAGCTCATCCTCTTTAACAGGATTGATTTATAAGTTTGAAACCCTTGGTCCTCCATTACACTCCAGAATAAAGAAATCAAGTGACGCCGTTTCATCCTCTGGTGAAAAATTGTGGCAGGAGGTTTTCCGGATGAGTTATCAAATACGGAGGGAGTCCATCCATCATTCTGGATCCCGCAGAGAATGCAGAATTTCACAGAATTCACTCACCAAGGAAGGGACAAAGGCAAAGTTATTGAAATTCTGGAGGCATGATGAGCCCGTGCTTTCTTGCTTTGATAAATTTACTATTTTAACATGTCTTGAGTGTCTAAGAGGGTCCAGAAATATTATCTCTGTCCTCACATTTTGATGCACATTTAGTGGATAGTTAGTACGAGGGAAACAAGTGGACGAAATATATGTATTTACGGTACAGCTTGTTCAAGTTGTAGTAAAGCCTCTGTCGTTGATCTTAAGTAAATTATCACCATGGTCGTTCCATCATAACATAACGACCGAAAGTAACACATGTAGAAAAATATTGACTTCGTTTTACTGATACATACAAATGTCTGTATAACTATGATTGGAATTGTACCTGACACTATTATCATAACCAAGTTGTCCAGCTCAACGGTCTCGATCTCGATCGTTGGATAAGGATGACAGAACATTTTAGGTCAGCAAATGTTTGGGTAGTTAAGAGAATTTTTTTATTTCGACCTGCTCGTGCAGATACTCCTATGCCAAAGCTTGGGCCACGGCAATCACTAAAATAATATTTGGTTTGTAAAACGATCTAGTCTCTTGCGAGTGGTTTTTTTTAGTGCTCTCCGAGTTTTAAATTGTCCTGCCTAGCCGTAGCAAAGTCTGCAAAGTATTGAGGATTCGGGTTAGGTGAGGAGGTTGAAGTACGAGGAAAATATTATTGCATTGAATCTAGAAGAATCGAATTGTTTATATCGAGCGTTGAAAATGGAGCCCTGTTAATGGTAAACTCTGGCCTTTGGTCTCAGTCCGGTGTTTCTGCCTAGTTTAAAAGCTGTGAATACTACTATATACATAGTGTGATACTAACTGCACAAGTAGTACATTATAGAAGACGCAATCTATATTGTATTGTAACTTTTATGTAACAATGTAACCCAAGAGGAAGAAGAAGCAGACACATTGAATGGATGGAGCATACGTTTTCTCTTTACAGAATTGGTCAAGATTGAAAGGAGTGATACATCAAATTGAAAAATGTCTCTGTCTCTTTTTCACTTCAATTCCACTTCCCTGAAATTCGCGGCTCCAAAGTCGATAGATGTAAAGGCTGCTATTTTATATATCTGCGGTGTAAGTGTGTTTATGTACTAGACCATGTTTTCCCCCATCTGATGTGTATACGTCCTTGTCGATCTCAATTGGCCCAAGCTTTTCTCTCTTGAAAAGAGGAGAGAAAGTGGAAAATGTGAGAGGGGTAGAAAAAGCTTGTAGAGAAAGCAATGTGTTGCTCTCTCCAAGTTATTTGTTATAGATAAAAAATCTAATAACAGACTCAAGGGAAGTAGTGGCCAAATTTATTTGGTTCTAAGATTTGGCCTGCAATTTTGACAACACTTTGTAAATTTTTTCAGAATTCTTCAAAGGATGGAATGCGCGTAAACTTTTTTTTCTATGAGTGGTAGATGTTTGAAAAAATTTTGAGCAAGAGGGATAAAGAATTTAATATTTGGAGCATAATAAGATCTTCTTAAAGAGCTAATATCCATTGTGTTTTATGGAATTCTATGTATTTAGTCCAATTTGGCTTTAATTTATTTCATGTGTTTTATATCCACCTTCTTTTAATAGTCTGCATACATTTTCCATGGATGGACATTGTGAGAAGGAATAAATAGATTAATATAATATAAAAATTCCAGCTCCGACCCAGTTTTTTTCATAAGTATTATGTAAGAAGAATCTACTAATAGTACTAATGCTGTTCTATGTTTATAAACCACTGAAAATTTAACAAGGTAAAGATTCTTTATGCTTATATTTCACGTATTTCGCCCTTGTGTTATTTTCCCAAATGAAAGCATAGTGGGTTGTGGTCGGTCGATTGATCTGTCTTTGTCGAGGTTGAAATGTTGCGGTTAACTATGTTGGGATCTGTCTATATAATTATGTCGGTAGCATCTAGTTGTAATTCATTGTGAGGGATGATGGTTTTATACAGCCTTGTGGGGAGAGCGGATTGGAGTTACTCGGGGAAAGTTAATTTCAACGGATTAAGCCTCCGACTAAGACCACAGTCAAATATGTGCACAGATATACTATAAGTCGATCCAATACAGACGAGAAAGATTTCAAAAAATATTATTTTCTCTGGAAATCAATTCATAGACAGGTTTTTTAAAGCTCACTCGATTATATTGTTGCAAGAGACGTTCATTTGAATTTGACAAAGTGGGATATAAAGTTACACCGAATATTGAAAGGAATGGATAACGACAGTGCCTCAAATTTTCAAATTTAAAGAACCCATGTCTATAAACGTGTCAATCAAAATGATAACAAGGTTGATATTGAATGTTATTATGTTTCAGTAGCTGTAATTCCTTGTTATTCGTTAATAACTAGAGTTTATCAACCTTGTATGGAGAGATAACTTCAATGTTGGTCTACACCCTTGTTCTTAGAATTTTATTATTGTTTCTGGACGAGTCTCCGAGGACACAGTAACTAGAACGAAAACATGAGTCTGGATTCAACACTATTATTATCTTTGTAAGTCTTGTCGGAAAACATTTGTATTCATTTCAAGAAATAGTATCTCCAGAATTCCAGGGAAGTTATGATCTAAACGGCTCATAGCCCTTAAATTCTATCAAAACTGTTATAAAGAATCTGCTAGCCTCCCCTTCGCTTGCTTCACATGAATGGGCTGAAAAATCGGAAGAATTTCCAATTAAAATTCTATTAAAAAATTAAGAAATAGTGGGGAAATTAATTGAATTTGAATTGATTTCTAACACAAACCGAGTTGAAAAATTGACAAGAATAAAAGTGAAATTTAAGCAAGATTAAGAAGTTGAACAAAAGTTTTTTTCAAATCGTTTTTAAAGTATCAAAAGGTTTAAAAAGTTTCCATCTCTGCTTGATAAATCCTGATCCCCTTAAGAGGATATTAATGCAGGTAGATTCTCTGGAAATCTCCTTACACCTCAAAAGAAATCTATCTTTTATGAAACAGAGTGATATTCAATAGGAAAGTTAGTGGAAGATTGACTTTGTCTATCATCACTAAAGTTAGTTCCAGACGTTACCTCCTGAAATGATTGCCAAATCCTTCCCAATACCGAATGCGGGTGGATCTGAATCCCATTCCGGTGTACTACTCACGCACCAATGACGTAAGAACCGATGAACTGGCTCTTAGTGTTCCTTCTTGGAGAAAGAAACTCCCGTATATCCTGCTACATGGAGAAGTTCGTTGAACTTCAAAGCTACACCGGCAGGCAGGGGAGGGAACTTTAGTTGGAAAGGAAGACAAGGGGCTCAATAATTTATGTCAAAGACGTGAAGACAGCCCCACGGCCTTTACTAGGAATAGAAAGTCCTCGGTTGTCGCATGGGTATGAGTACATTTTGGGGAAACTATGACAGTCACCGTTTTTAAATTCAAGTAGTTTTTTTAAGACTTTACAAACCTGAGACTTTCACTCTTGTATGTCACAAAATCACGGAGGAAAAGGAACATGTTACCATGTGGTATTTCTTGATTTTAATTACTCGAGGGGCTTGAGGGCTCAGGTTTGTAGAGTGTGTCGAGATGTTGTGGAGAATTGAAATAGCTTAATACTAAAATATAAGTGTGAAGCTAATGTATCATATATGACTTCCCCCTGACTCTGTAGAGCATTTGATTCTGTCGCCCGAGTCAAGCTGAAATTTAGGTGGACATGTCATCTGTCAGGGGATCCGGATCTTTCTCACTTTTCCTCTTTATTTTCTGATTTTTTTTTGTGAAGATGAACAACTTTTATTTCCGGTGTCCTAACTCCATCCAATCAAGGATTTTCATCCAACACAATCCTTCAGGGCAATTTGGACTTTGAGTTAGGAGTGACAACAGCTTGGATCGTATTATATTGCCCTTGGAGTGTAGTGAGTAAATTGGAAGAGCATATAAGGGCCAGGAAAACAACTAACTTCCTGAGAGTGGGAACTCGTAAAATTTGTTACTGTCGGACTTTAGGACAGTATATTTCTGTGTACGCAATCCATTTAGACGGTTTTGTGATTTTCGTGGATTAGATTTTGTCACCGTAGTGGAAATGAACATTTATACTAAACATTTTCCGAGTAATTTTCATCTCCGTTTGCAATTAGCACCGAGAGATTCGTCTCTATTTTAGGTTCAAGGTTATATAAAAAAATAAACTAGGGGTTTCAATATCGTGGTTCCCGAACTAAAAAACAATGGTGAATACGACGTCATTAACATCCCCAATTCATTTTTCATTAGCTCGTTGACGTCTCCGAACCGAATCCGTCTCAATTTATTTATTTATTTATTTGATACCCTTGTGTTTCAAGGTAAATTACATCACAGCAATTGAGATAAGAGGTAAAAAGTTACAATTCTGTAATTAGGTAGACTGTACATATAGTTTAGAATAAGTCATCGAAGATTAAGGCACATTGATCGCAAGAAATAGTACATGTATTAAGATCGTGGAGGTTAAATTCATTTTCGGCTAATTGTTTAGTTAAAATATGAGATAAAATCCATTTTTTGAATATATTAAACGACACACATTTTTGTAAATTAGATGGTAAATTGATCCATAGTTTAGCTGCATTATGTTTTAGAGTTTTTTCGCTGTATTTTCCGAGCTTGCACTTGTTGGAGAATATATACGTACTGTTTCGTGTTTGGACAGTGTTAGTATCAATAATATTAAGGTAATTGACAAATTTTTCTGGAGCTTGATTGTTAATAATTTTAAAGGCAAACTTTAAGCACTCAAACTGGTATCTGTATTTAGAATTTAGCTTCGTGATTAAATTCCATGGATATAGTATCATATTTTTGACGATTGTAAATAAACCTTGCAGCAGAGCGTAGTATTTTGTCAATAATTTTGATCGTGGTAGTCGACCCATTACCCCATACAGAGTAGGCATAGTTAATAGTGGAAAGAATATTTGCATTAACTAACATAGTTTTGCTTTCAGTACTTAGCAATCTTTGGATAGGATAATAGGAAAATAACATAGGGATTGATTGATCAATTGGTCTGAGTTTGTGTTACACTTATTTCCAATTTATAATTCACAATATCATTTAATTTAGTATTATTTAATAATTAATATGTAAGATCTTTATCCATAAATTAATATCGAAACTTTAATGGTTTAAATTAATTTTAATTTCTCCCTTGAATAAGTCAAAATTGTCCGAACATTTTTTTTGATCCAGCAAGCCATTAAATAGATGATACACCGGTCCTTAAAAGTTGATTTGGCCACAAAACTTACGACTAATTGTAGACAAATTTACAGAGCTGGAACTATGTACCTCCGCTGATCATACGGATGGAACTTACAACCGGAGATGTTTGCTTCACTATAACCTCCCTGACTTGAGATTTATTCCAAATCTTGAACTCTTGACATAATACCTCCTGTATGATCTTTAATGACACAACTAAATTCGCCATGTCTTCAGACAGAGGATTGACTTGACATGCTTAGAGATCAAATTCATATCTACCCCCCGGGAACCGGGTCGATTTCAACGATGGAACGTCCAGTTTTAGTTGAGGTTAAAAATATTGGAGACATGAGACGGGGGTTTATCCCTAAGTCCTTGACATCATAATGTAAAATTTACTGGCCTTATTTGAATTTTTACAACTTGAGTCTTTGAGTGGTATATGTCTTCTTGCCAAGTACGGAGACGCTGGAGAGGAGACATCAATTTCACCAGATCTCAAATCCTTTTTTCCTGTACAAATGGTTGGATTCACTTTTTCTGATAGAAGAGATAAACTGTCAAGCTCATGATGCAAGAATTGCTGACCTAGTCTAGTTGCTGCTTATATTTTTACTGCAGGATTTTCTATCCTTTTCGAACATGGAACAGCATGAAAGGTTTACCTACGCATATTTTGCTCAAAAATTCTCAACAGTAGATTCAGTTTAGAATACTTCCCAGGGCAGATTTAAGTGATTGGCTACTACCTCAAGTTTCTCCTCAATTTCTCGATTTTTTTCTTTCTGAAATGAATGAGGGAAGATATATTATGACATTTGAATAGTGAATAGTCAAAGCTAACACAATCAAAACTGGGTTCATTTCATTGAGGATTTTTTGAGCATTCAGAGCTAGATGATTGAGATTTCCTTTTCAAATAGTTCAAAAAGCCAATATTGGCAAATCTCATATCGTAATTTATTTCCACTCCTGTGGATTCCCCTTTTTTATCCGCATTATAGTAGAATAATCTTGGAATGGCAATTTGTAACGAACTCACAAAATGTAGCTTTATTCGTGACAGTTATCAAATCTTCAAATAAGCAAAATGTATCTTGAGTCTTTTAATCTTTTACAAAAAAATGAGACATCTGATCGATCCTGAAGTCTCAAATTATATCACTTGTAACTGAATTTCGATCATCCTCATATCTACCTTATCCATTCAGCATGAAAGTAGTTTTACTATTTTCGAAAATCTCAATATTAGGGGGAATCTCTTGTTCATGCGCTTGTTATTTGGATTGGTTTATTTAGATAAATCTTTTCATGTCTTGAATATCAAAATCACTTCAAACAATTTTAGAATACTTGGGTTTGTTTTCCTTGAAATGCTTGGCATATTTTTGAAGATGAATTACAAATTTGTAGTACTACATTTGTAAATGTGTATCCTTTCATAGCTATTAACAAAAGTACACGAGTGTATGCCGTCAGTCCTCCTAAGTAATAGTAATTTCTTATTTCCTCCTCTTGTTCATCCTCCTTAAAAAATAGGCTCGAAGAAAATTAGATCTCTCAAGAAGTTTGACATGGACATATGTCGTCCTCGTGCATAAATACACAAAGTCACGCATACGAATTATTCGAGTACTATAAAGAGTATAAAGACCCGATCCATCAGTTTTCTTCGAAAGATAAAAGAACCGTGGGGGAAATAGATTAAATTTTTTCACATAATGCACACACAGAGATGGGAATTTTTGTAAAAATACATGTCATTTACCATCCCCAAAGGAAACCGTAAAACTTTTCATAATTTGGAAAGTACCCGAGAGTTCCTCTCCCTGAAATATGTGTCTCTCCTTTTTTTGTACAAAAAAAATATCTCAAAGATACAAATCAGATTTATATATAAAGCCAAGATGCGTGCGTTCTCCAGGCTCCAGATGAAGACGGGGAAGGAATATATTTCACCAAATCCTGAGAGCTCTGAGTACCTGTACAACCTGGAAAAGTCTCATTCCTATGTACCTAAATATTTTACGAATTTGCTTAGATTCTAGAGAATCAGAGAATTCTGAGAAATTTTCTATAAATCAAGTCCTTCTTGGATACATTCCACCTTGGTAGATAATGTTGAGCCGTATATTTGTATTATTCATATCATTCCACAATTCCTTAGCTGTGTTTTGTAGCTCTAAGAAATCGGCCAGTCTCTCGGAAAATACACAGATTTCTCTAGAGGCTAACCTTGAATTTTAGTCTCTCAGTTCACGAATTCAGATCTCTTGTGTGTCTATATGTGTGTGTACTAGACGATTGTACTTTATACGAGAACATTCGCCGACGGAATTCATTTACCTCGCCCCAGCTGGATATTCTTTATGAATATTTTAGATTCATATATATATGAGTGGTGTGGGCAAAATAACAGAGATCTTTTCGGGTTGAGCGAAAGCGTATTAAGTACTAAAAGGCTGCAACCTAAAAATGTACCTATAGTCTCCATAACAATGGTCTGTAGTGCCCCTCTCGTATGGACTACGCATATTCCAACATTCTAAGAATAACCTAGTTTCTTCTTCCGTCTTAAACTTTCTTTCTTCTTCCTTTCGTAATCAACTAAAGGGGAATTACCTCATTCGGTATGCAGATTTGGTATTTTTTTATAAGCACACGCCTCCCAGATATGTTCATAGGGTTCTCTTGATTACTTTAATTCACGGGTTGCCTTAATGTTCCGAGTGCAGAGGGATGGGAGGAGGGAGGTGTAGCTGAATACAAAGAGGAATTATATGTCTGGAGAAATTCGAAATTCTTTCATTTCTTAATGGATAAGAGAGGGCTGGCTTGTGACGAGTACTAATTGAATAAATTTAACATTACTTTTCCCATTAGCTCAACTTTTGTTTCAATCTTGGTCGTAAATCATATGTTGTTCAATATATGTGTGGATATTTTAAGGCCCTTTATGGAAAGAGTTGTACATTTATTTATTTTCAAAGCATCAAAATATACTCAGCATAAATCTAAGCCACAAAAACTAGAGAAAGAGATTCTTGTAGTTGTAGTTCGTGTCATAGGTCAAAGAAAGGATTAACTCATTTAAATACTTTCACACTCAAGTTGTATAAAAGTTTGTAGTGGAGCTGAAACGTAATTTGTAATTTGTGAATTTGCCCCCCGAGTTTCTGTTGAAAAAATTCAAAACCCATTTGTATAATGGGTTTAGTCAAACAGAAAGAGTAAAAGTAGGATGAAATCTCCCTCGATTCCTATTCTCCAAGTTAATGCTAATCTTAAAGGAGTTGGAAGTTTTTTGTCCTCTCTAGCTTGCTCTTTGATGATTGAACACTTCACAGTTTCCAAAGCGTATTCCATTCCAGTACATACAGAAGTGCCTTTTATAACGAGGAAATGAGCGTAACTGACATCAGAAAGCATCTTTGACTCTGCACCTCTTCGTCAAATCTATATTCGTCAAAACGAAAATCTTACACTTTGAACATCTTCTCAGTGCCAGGATCTTTTAAAATTCTCAATGTAGAACTCAGGATTCCATACTCAGAAGGGACCACTGATTGTGAGGGAATTATTTTCACTTGTACCAAGAAGGAGCAAGTACGTTACTGGTCGTTTCTCAGTATTGGCTGATGGTAGAATAGGAAAATCCGCTAATGGGCTTCTTCTTGCTGGCGATGGTGATGAGATGCCGGGTGTATCTACACTCTCCTATGGTGTTACTAGAGACAAACTCTAATGGATTCGGACATCAGAGAGCGAGAAAGAAAGAAAACGGAACTGAGGGAAAGCAGAGAAATCGGAATCAGATCCTCCAGGGTTCCCTACTTTCCCTTCTTCCTCTAAGACTTTGAACAAATTGTCCATGAAGACTTCCCTTAGATTTTTCCATCCTTATGCCCTCATTGTAGAAAAACAAATGCTCATTTCCCGCATACACTCTATTCTCAGTAGGTACTTGCTTGTTATGGATACACACTGATACTTTAGAACTCAAGCAACCAAATTAAGTATTAAATCTACACAGCCCTTTCACGCTGATTCCTATACAATGAAATATGCTACGGTACTATTGTTTACATACCCTTTGATAATCTAAGCCTTCTCTAAACTAACTGGGGTCATATTATCTCTCCTTGAGATTACATTTACGAAGTAATGGAAAGTTGAGCTTAAAAAGAACAACTTTTCATCCATCAGATTCTCCTTACCTTTTATACGAAAGCAGAACAAAAGGTAGTGCGCACATACGCCGAGAGTGTAAATGGCTTTCTCATGCAAATTAAAACTTTCTAAGTCCAAACATACTTTCATAACTTTGGAAAGGGTTTCCTCATCAGTACATTGTGTCTGTGTATCGTCTTATGATCTTAGCATCGTCAAGGGGTGCAGAAAGTGTGTGGAAATACGTAAAGTCTGCTGGAGCGTTAGAATTGAAAGAGTGCGCCTCTTTGCTTTGGAGTTGACTTAAGGTCAACTCTAGGACCAAAAGCCAATGAAATGCTTCTCGAGGTTGCTAATTGGATTACCATGTTAGATTTTGGTGCACGGTTGATAGCCCTGTA
>JAQFYM010001284.1:0-36029 GCA_034694785.1 Agrenia bidenticulata | reverse complement strand
GCTGTTTATTAAAATCTTTTTCTGTATGAAAATTACAATTTATTGTACTTGCATAAACTGGTTCTCTATTTTTTTTTTAAAAAAAGTTTTTAAAATAAGTTTTGGGGGCCCCCTTGGCCGGGGGTCCTGGTGCCCGTGCCCCCAGGGCACCACCCTAAATCCGCCCCTGGCCCTTCCCCACCAACTACAAAATAATTCTCAATAAGTTAATCAAGTGCCACATCGCATTTAAAACTCGCCGTATCAACTATGAATTTTGTTTAAATCTTTGATTTTGCTTATTTCAAATTGGATCTCATCTTGAGTTGTATGTTTGACGACACCAATAATAAGATAATTGAAATATATTGCGAATGATATATGGGAGTTTTCGAAAAATATGCCTGTATAATACCCTGCAGTTTTTCTGCAGGACCTAACATTTCATCTGTAGGTTAGTGATTTTCTATTTCCTTCTTTTTTTATAACCATTTCCGATCCACAAACGCAAGTTTTTGAAAACGGTAAAATACCCATTTCTTTCAACCAGAGTTCATATTCTTCATCTGGCAATTTTAATTTAATAAATAAATGCTTTGATTTGAAATTGCAAAGTTCACTTAACAAATCAAACTTTCCGCTGACACTGGAGGAATCCTGTATTAAAACCCTTCTTTTTTTTAATTTAGTTACCTCCCTTAAATGTGGTCGCACAAGTAAATAAAAACCGTCATTACTAATTAAATAATTCGTTTTTAACTTAAACTGTAAGGTTTTATCGTATTTTTTGCTTTATGCTTTATTCATGAAAATATGAAAAGTCTGTTCGTTTTATAGTTGTTTTCACGTTTATGTTGTACCGTTAGTATTTATATTATGATTTATTCGATGTTTGGTCTCACGGTTTTGTATATAAACCTTGTAATTTATTCGTTAATATACTCCTTCTTATATGTTTGTTTCTGGGTTAATGAATAAAACGCTGGGTTGTTATTCTCTCATTAGCTGTGACTCATCACAAGTGGGTACAAACTGTTTCATCAAACTTTTCATTTAGTTCTCTGTACACTTTGGGTTGTTCTTACTTTGTTTTTCATTAGATATTTCGTTGTGAAGGAGTTGTATTTAATCTAATTTTTTTTATTATTGTGACATTAAAAATTCTAATTATATGTATTATACAATGTTGAGTGTTTAATATAACGAAATGCCAAATATGCAATTAATTAAGATTTTACATTTAGTTTGTAAACTAATTTATTAAATTAGCTCATATATTATTTTTCTGGTTTTTAGGCAGGTATTAGCCCAATTTTGTTCTTGTAATTTTTTTCTGGGATTTTACAGATATTACGAACAAATTTTATAAGATTAATTTTTTCCTGGGATTTCTCTAATTTCTTGTAATTTTTTTAGGCCATCAAAACACAAATTCTGGGATACACCGAATTTTTTTTGGGATTTTGGTATATTTTTTGATTGAAAAATGTGATATTTTTTGGAAAAAAAAGCCTTATTTTGAACACAAGGGTTTTAAATTATAACAAAAATTCAAAACCCCTGCCATATAGCTAAGGATGCTAGACAACTCGCCCTGTGGAAGGTTGTCTAAAACTTCCTTGCGGGGCATAAAGGACAACTCGCCCCAGAGGCGAGATATAATTGACAAAAAATTGATAGATTGCTATGTAATATACTTAAAGTAATAATAAAAAAATATACATATTGATGGTGTTTGATTTATTTATGTAGCTTGTACAGGCAAAATGTTAATAATGGGTGTTTCTTTTCTTTTTTTTTTAAACTAACCCTTTTCTTACCTTTACCCTTATCCTCACCAAACTACTAACCGTTGCACGACTAGTTAAATAATTAAATGTGGTTTTTTGTGTTTTTTGTTTGTGTTTTTAAATAGTTTCTTGCATGGAATTTGCTAAAACTGACTTTATCTTTTATCTCATGATAAAAGGCAGTTGAAAGTAAACAATTAAATAAAAGGTAGGGAATAGGTACAGCCGACGCTTGCCAACTTAAAAAAATTATCAGCAGGCAAGTTTTGCTCGCAGGCCGTAAAGTACATAAAAACAGGTCAACTCGCCGAAAGGGGAAGGGGGTAGAACGGGTTAGTGAACGAAGGTCAGGTGGTTGGAGAAAGAAAAAAAAGGTAACAAGGGTAAAGTGGTAGTAGGAAATAAAGTGATGGTTTTGGGTAACGGTATGTTGCGAAACATTTACGCCAGTTTTCAGTTTTTCGTTTTTTTTGACAGGTAGTCCTGTTTTAGGGCTTAGTCGAAATATGTTACAACCCGCTAAAGGCGAGTTGTCAATCAGCCGAAAAGAAGTTGTTATTTTGTACTGAAAATGGTATCTGAACAGTACGGGTCTAGGACGAATAGACTAAAAAACACTGTTGTTTGTGGTATTTTCTCTTGTTTTTTGTGAATAAATTAGAAACTTAAATTTTGTAAATATCTGGTTAAGTAAAATACAAATTATATGCATTTTTTGGTATAAATTAAATCACATCTTTTTACTAGGTATTATAATTTTTCTTTACGCTTAATGCATGCAGCCATAAACACTCGGCCCGGGCGAATTGTAACTTGTGCCCCGCGGACTAGTTAAACAATTCGCGTAGAGAAGAGTTTTTCAGTGTCTGTATTGCCCATGTTTATTTTGTAAAAAAACGCCGTAGATAGATTGATTTTTTTATATTTTTTACTTTTTTAGTACATAGTGTGATACCAGCTGCCAGGGTTAAAAAACAGATGCATTTGTCAGATAAGTGTAGTTAAAAAATCATCTGGAGTTTTTTGCAACCTTTGACGTAAATTGATTGACGATATTGCTTATTAATCAACATATACATATGACCTCTATAAATTAGAGTCATATACTAAAAATTTACTAACTTAGTAACAGATATACTTTTTTTTGTATACGAATACCTGTATAGTATTCCTTAAATTAAAAAAGGTCGTTCTTTAAGTATAATCCCTTAAAATGTAAAAACACAAAAAAAAGGTGAAAAGGAATTTGACAGTATAAAAAAATCTTGTGTCTAACAATAAGCAAATAAAAAAATAAGGTCTAAAAAAAATCAAAAAAAATACCAACCTATAGAAAAATGCATTTTTACTCTTTGCTGTCTATTTGATGTACATACTTTGTGTAAAATTTATAAAGCCGTGTTTTCGTGAGATGAGACTCATAATTTACAGATGAACTGTCATTATGCAACAATAATCCAATGACAGCCGTCTATTATATAAAAATCTTGTAATTACTAGATTTAAGATGTTTAATTTATTAAACATAAAACAACATCATATTTACATGATGGTATAATGTTTAGATAAATGATATGTTCATTTTTTTCTTCGACTATTTTCGAGTGAAAACTATACTACAATCTTTTTTTTTTTAAGAAAAATACAAAATGCGCACTTATAAAAAAATATCACGACATAAAGCTATACAAAGAACGTCTGCACAGTAATATAAAAGTAGTTTTGTGTATTTTGTATTTTTTTTTTTTGCACACTAGTAACTGCTTTGTTTTGTTTACAGCCATTTTTTGTAAGTAATAAGCAGGCATTATTAAATTCGGAAATTTGCTCCAAAATTCCAAAAATCCCCGTAATTAAGGATTTCTATTTTTGTGGAAAATCAATAACCAACGGCTAAAAGTACGTTGTTGTTCAATACATTCACCATTCGTTTTTATGTATAATATTTATTTATGTTTTTATCTAAGTTCAATTTAATATAATTTAAAAAAAATATAAAAAGATAAATTTTATTTTCAATGGTAACTTAACTTGTACAAAAATGCGAGCAAGCAAGAGCTTGTTATATTAGAGTAAGCCTGAATTTTTTAAAAGCAACGTTCTTTTAGCCGATTCGTTTTGATCACAGTTTTTACTTTTCTTTATATATTAAATTTCTTACAAAGAAAATTTTTAGTTCAACATTATTTCTAATCAAGGTATACAAAACGCAAAACTAAACTGCTTGCTCATGTTAAAAAAAAATACTTTAGGGTTCGCGTTGTAATTTTTTTAGAAATAAACTAAAATTCTATTTTTTTGCATTTAGAAAGCAACTATTTAGCTTTATAAAACTATTTTCTAGCATTTTTGCGTAAAGAGTGAATTTTAACAACAGCCGCAACGTTTTTCAGATTTTTTTTGCATTGGTTTAAAGGCATAAATATAAAACTGCTTTACTGTATTTCTTTTTATAAAGATGTTGTTTTTTATAATTATACACAATCAAATTTGGAAAAATTACAATTCATATCTATCAACTTTTCATATAAAAAAATAAATTATCCAAAGGCTCATGATTTTATTTGATAAATAGATAACTGTACGGCTTTTATATTTAAAACAATGAAATTGATTACTTTATCAATAAAAAACTTTTTTTTTTTGATAACGCACTAGTTTTAAAGTTTTTAGTAGGCTAGTTAAGTTTGACAAGCATATTTAATTATATACACGTATACAAATTTAAAAAATAGATTTATATTTTATTTGATTTTTTTTGTAAATTTTAATTTTTTTGTGTTTATAGATGCAAGTACTATATATACATACTAATATATATATTCCAAAATGGTACTGTCGATATTGTATATTTTTTTCTATGCGTAATTTTTCAAATGTCAAACATTTTGCACCATCTTGTGTTCTTACTAGTCGATCTTTTCTAAAGTTCATTGGTTAGTTAAAAAGACCGTTGGTAAAGGAATAAACAAAGCAAAGATTTTTTGAATACGAAATGTGCGGCATAATCGCTTAAAAAATATTAAATAAATAAATCACATCAAATAATAAAATGATAAGCCACAAAATAGAATAAAAGAAAAAGCAACAAAAATCTTTTTTTATTGTTGAATATCAATGGTTGTTTTTTTGTAACTATCTATGCGAATTATGAATAATATTGAAATCTCTTTCATATTTTTACTTTGTGGCCTTTTTCTACCGATTTTCATATAAACAAGTATAGTATTTACAAATTAAAATCAGTCAGTGTATATTATTACATTACAGTACTTGGCAGCATAGATGTTCCCCATATGCCTAAAACACTTTAATATGAATTTATAGTCAATAAAACAGCAAAATCCCTAAAATCCGAAAATAACGCTTTAAAAGACTGTTTTTGGATAAATTACAGCTTATTTCAAGATTTTGTAGACACCCGATGTAGGGTACTCCAGTAACCGGGTTTTACCAGAGTTGGTAACGTTACTACCCGTTTTTGCGGTTTTTCTACCGGTTAGCGGTTACCTGGTACAGTGGCCAAGCCTAGAATATTATGTGAACAGAGCTAATCAGTTTTTTGTACAAAATTTATATAAAAACTCGCGTTTTATCACCAGGAATCTAAGGGCGTGTCTCTTTCGCAAAAGAAATGTTTCTTCTTTAGAAGTATTTCTTCCCAAGAAACATATTTCTTTTTTTCAGCCCAAAAAAAGAGGGTCAAATAAGAAATACCTCAACACATATTTCTCATTTGACCCCTATTTTGAGGGGCGAAAAAAAGAAATATGTTTCTTGGGAAGAAATATTTCTAAGAAAGAAATATTTCTTCTGCGAAAGAGACACACCCTAAAATTTTTTTTTTAATTTTTACAAAAAAATTTATGCAAAAATAACGACCCCTTTTAGCGATATGGGCGCTTTTTGTTTTCAAAGGGAGTAAAACATCTTCCTACACCCCTTACCCCCTCTAAGCTAGACCAGTGCCCTAGTCACGTGATACTGTATCTACAATTATATTTTTTATTAAGAAATATATAGGACTTAATGATAGGTAGGCCTTGTAAAATCGACTGAATTTTCACTTTGATGGTTAAAAAATTGCAATGCTATGGGATAAAGGACCTATTTAACAGCAAATACCGTTGTAAATCATAGGGTTATTGAAGAAAAAAATCTGAATATAGTTGTCTGTGTATATAAGACGGGCAATTCAAAGACATTTTGGGTACTTAAATGTAGGTAAACCGTCGAAAACAACAATTTGTTACCTTTAATTATATCTTTTTCATGCATTTATATTTTAAAACCCCGGCGCAATAACACAACGAATATTCTACGAGATAAAAGAAAAAGTTTTTAAACATTTATAGATACAGAATTGTTGCTTATATTTGCGTTTGATGCATTTTAAACCATCAAACTGTATAAAAAAAGTATAATTGCTTTTACTTGCATTTTTTTCTTTTTTAGTCGCAGGTTTTTGCATTTTTTTTCCTGCAATTATGACTTTCCCTATATATGAGGCACTTTTGGCGGAAAACCTTTTGCAAATTCGTTTGATTTTACATAGCCTAATGATAGGTAAAGGTTTATAATCAAAAACTCCTGTAAAGTAAAGTAAATTTTTCTTAAATTTATTTTATTTTTGTTGTTAGTAAGTTTTTTTTTATAAACCGATTTAAGTTAAAAATTCATATTTAAAATTATTAATATGTGTATATAAATATTAACATAAAAATTTTGACGTTATTGCCATCAAAAAAAACTAAAAAGTATTTCCATCATAGTAAACTTGTTCTTTTAGTCTGCGAAAATTATATTATTTTGTATTAAATCTAACTTTAATTTTTGTAAACAAAGTCGAAATCATTTTTGTTTTTGTTATAAATCGGTTAGAAATGTGCAATAAATGAGCTCGAAATACAGCCAAAATTTAGTTAAAAGAATTTACAATAATAAAACATAAATAATAGGTAAAGAGTGTAATATGTATACGCAAGACCACTTTATGAACTTCTTATAAAAAATTTAACATATTTTTTATATCTCTTTAACGTTTTTTATACAAAAAAAATACAGCTCGTTGTGCCGTTGAAACAATGATAACCTTTACAACAGCAATTCATGATGAATATTAGACTATTACTTTAAAAGATTTTTCTTTAATTTATATGCTTAATTTTTCGAGTATTTTTTCTATGTTGTTTATAGTAAAATATATTTATTTTGAGAATAAATGACACATTTACCAGGGGTACCGAAAAAATAATGGCGAGGGGCATATATGGTCATAAAAAAGCGGTCATTATGGGCGGCTTTTTTCTCCATAATTTTTTCCATATTTTATATCTATGATATGGACCATTTTTTATTGTAAAAAAATGTATTTTTCCAGTATTTCATAAACAAATAGTAATAAATTATTTTTGTAATTTAGACGAAGAATATTGTAATCTAAATTTTGTTTTTTTAGTAAAAAGTTTGCAATACCACTATGACATTACAAAAAAAAACAGAAAATTCTAAACTTAGACTAAAAGTGTTAAATTTTAGAATAAAAAAACTCTGTAGTCTTAGATAATACATTACATTTTTAAAAAAGAAATATATTAATAGATGTAAAATATTGTAAAATATTTTAAAATAATGTAAAATTGCGTTTTTATTGTATAATTAGCGAACAATAAAGCATATTATGTGTAAAACCACGGCTTTTTGCCTCCCGAAATATAAAGATTAAACCTTTGTTATATCACTATTCGTTATTTTAAAATAAAATACTTTTTTCCATATTTACCATTATGGGCGGGAAAAAAACAAATTCACCCGCCCATATTACCATACCATATTCGGTACCCCTGACATTTACAGCGTAATACAGTATATAAAATATATATTAATACCAACAAATTTTTACATTTTTGAAAAAAGATTTTTTATGTTATAACTCTACGTGAGTTTTTTTTACTAACGGTTACTAATTTTTTTACTACCATACTACCGGTTATTTAACGGTTAAAAATTTAACCGGGAAGTTACTTGGCGTACACTAACCCGATGCAATCATTTTTCGTTATAAGCTGTTTTTTAGTTTGGATTTATTTTATAAAACATTAAAACTTCGTTCATTTCCCGTATTTTTACCACATATATGGTTTTTTGGAATTTTTAGACCATCCTTAGTATAAAACATACTTGATTTTTGGTGTTCTTTATTTACTCTTTTTTAAAATATAAGTGTATAATTTGTAGGACTTGCACTCTGTTTTGTCATATATTATTTTTTTCGATTAGATTAGATTATTGTTTGCAGTAGACTGTGCCAATATTTTGTTAAAAAACACGAATCTTAACTTGCAATAATCAAAGAGAAAGAAGACAGGTAATTACAATTGCAGTAGGCAAACAATCATGTGGCCGCTTCAGGAGCTCGCTGTTTGTTTCGGTCTACTGCAGGCATCCACTTCAATTCTTTTTTAAAAATAAAATTTGTTTTTTAGCATTTTTACTTCTTAATTTAACGTCATAGAATTTTATGGTGTTTAATATTACACTTAAAACAAATATTTCGTTCACGTAAATCATAGACTTACAATTAAAACATATTTTGTGTCTGTGTTGTGAAAATTCATAAGATCTTTCCTTGATTTATACTATACTCATAGCTATAAAAGCGTTTTACTGGACAGTTATCCTTTAATAAAGAAAAAACATAAGATTCCGCTAAATTTTAAAAAAAAACTATAATAAGTATTAAAACATCTTCGCGGGAAAAAAATGCTAACTCTAGGTTTTAGTTATTTGGTATAAAGACAACTTGATATCATTGTTTGAGTCATGAAGATTTTATAGCTTAAACTCAAAAAAAGCCTTTTAAACTAAAATAAAGCAAACGCCTGTCAGTTGTAAATATTTTAGAAATAAGTTTTAAGAATAAAGCTAAAATTAACTTTTTGATAAAAAAATCGTCAAATATATAGAAATTGTTTGTATCGATCTCTGTTCTTATTGTTAAAAATATCCCTAGAATGACTATCCATGCAAAAAAATATTTTGGTGTTAATCATCCGAAAATATATGGCTTACATCATTTTGCAAGACTATGCATAGGAACGTTGTGAGTAATTTTAAAATATTTACATACTATTTGTTGGCACATATGCATCTGCATAAGTGCCACATCCCCCCCCTTGGTCAGCCCGCCCTAAATAAGACCAACTATATTACTCATCAGCTATATGCTGCCCCTGTGGTGCAGTGGTCTTACTAACTTGGGAAGGGGGGTCGTGAGTTCAACTCTAGATGCTCCCTTGTCCCCAAGTGTAAGGACCTTGCGGAAGGCTATTGGTTGCCGGACAAAAAGGCTTCATTTTATATCTAGATAAAACATCTGCACTATCTCGATTGGCCGTAGATAGGGATATATTTCCTTTTTGGGAAATATATGAGAATTGATACTGATTGGTGCGATAAGCGGCTTAAAAGTATTTAAAGCATAAAATTAAATAAATAAGTATATTATAAATATGTCTGTTCCCCGTAAACAGCAGCCACCCCGTAAAGGATGGTCCAAATCCAACCCTATTTAATGTGTATATCCTACAGGCAGAACCTACAAAAAAGGTTGCCAAAGATAATTTATTACCAATCTTTACAAAAGAAACCACATCTGTAAATAGAATGTTACCGCAAAAAAAAAGATGCATTGAGTTTTTATTATATTACGCGTGAAGATTTACACATGTAAAAAACTATTCCTGAAGACACTTATGTAAGGAAACGTATGATTGATAATCTTGCAATTACAACAATTCTTCTAGTAGTTTTACTATATGCGCTATTTTGCCCCGAAAATGATCACCTGAAAAATCTAAGCCCCCTTTGACAATTTTTAAAAGTTTATCATCATAAAAAATTTTTATATATGGTTTCTTTGTGGGTTTAAAGGCGCCCGTAAAAACAAGTTTTTTTAGGTCTCCTCGCCTCGCCTCGCCTTGCCCCTCCCCCTCTTCACCCCATCTCCTCCGGGTAAATCGGGGCTGCTAGTTATTGACATTATTAAATATTTTATGTATTTTTATTGCATTTCACATTTATAACTAGTTTAATATGCTGAATAAACACTTTTATGTATTTTTTTGGTATGTTTTGATAATAAAAAAACATTGAAACTAATTTTTAATGTTATACAATTTTTATGAATATTTAAAGGCGTGATAACTTGATAACAAGTTGTGTTAAAAATCAGACTTGCAAAGTGGATCAGTTTTCTTTTTAACTTACGACTTATACCAGATCAAAACGAAAATACGTTTGGTTCTAATATCTGCGTTTGTATACAATAATTAGAACTTTCTCAGTTTTTATGCAAACCCTTTTTTTAGACTTCATATGTGCGTTAAAATACCGTAAAAGTCTGAAAATAAGGGTTTTTTTTTGAAAAATTTTTAGACGTAAAAACTATTATTTACATGTGGTATTAATAAAAATCACATTTTTTTCGTTTTGAAAAAAACCCTTATTTTCGGACTTTTACGGTAGTAAAAAAGTAGTAGTCTAACATGAAGTCTAGCCTTACAATTTTTTATCCTTGTCATTACTTATACATATAAAAGCAATAAAAGATATTAAAAAACAATATATTCTACGGGGATAAGCAAAAATTTGTAGTAGCTTGTATCAACAAAATTTTATCGCATAACCCAAAAATATTCTCGCGTACCCCTTGCGGGGTATGCATACCACAGTTTGAGAACCCGTGGTTTAGAGCATGCGTAATACACCAAAAAGCCTAATATATCTGAAAATGTATTAGAATACAAAATTTAAAAAAATCTCTTAGATTAAGAGACCTTAACATTATATATTTTTTTATCTTTTTATAAGAATTATTCGTAATTTTTAATCTAAAATCTTGTAACTTGAATTTTAAATTTATGTATGTCTGTATTATAGTGTCCATTTGTTATACAGGTAAAGTCAGATGCTATTTTGTTTTTTATAAGTTATTATTTTAATTTATATTTTTTAAACTGCAATATTATTGGTGCTTGTCAAAAATCTTATTAAGATTATTGCTCAATATTTTCTTTTTTAAAGCAAAATCAATTATCTTTCCAGCATAAATTAATTTAGATGATACTGGACCTATAAAGCACTCGTATCGATGTTTCAAGATATTTGGTCTTTTATTTAAGCACTTCTCTACTGCTTTTCTTTTTTCAAATAGCTTAAAATCATTTGTATCATCCTTATATATATTCAATGAAACTAGTTTATCTAAAGATATTCGTTTATTAACCCATTTTCCTAATAATTTTGATGTAATTAATCTTTTTCTTATGATCGATTCCCTTGAATATGCTGCTTCTCTTACGATTGGGATATTGGTATCGGTGTCAAGGTATTTCGTAATATTGAACAATATATCATTGTTTATCATCTTTAAAATATTAATAAAATATTTCAAATATTATTTATGTGTTAGAAAGGAGATCGATCAACAAATGTCATTTTTGACATTTATCATTTTTTTTTGAAAAAGTCTCCTTTAAGTAAAATTAAGAATCGCTCTAATATGAATAAAATCATATTATTATCTATGTAGTGTAAGGTGGTATTTTTATTGTGTTATAATTGGGGCAAGTCATAATTGCTGCAAAAAAATGCAATAATTGACATTTATTTTTATAAAAAAAGCAAAAAGATGCGATTTCAATTTTTTGTAAAAAATTTGATAGTTTAAAATACATCAAGCGCAAATATAAGCAGAATTATGTGTTTTTACGTTAAACATAACTATTTTTGTATCATGTTGAGCATTCGTTGTTCATTTACGCCGGGTTTTTATAAAATAAAGTGATGAAAAAGATGCAATAAACAGTAAATAACTGTTGTTTATGACACTTTTCCTGCATTTAAGCATAAAAAATGCATTTGACTTGCCCTAGTTATAATACATTATGATTGTTATTAATTCAAGAAAAGTTATATAGTGGTTTAAGTCTATGAAATGGAATATAATAATATTTTATATTGGCACGTGATACTATTATTGTATTACATGATACCTGTCATATCACTTTTTTCAATTTTATTAATTACCATTGTGACCTTTTATGATGTTGAAATGTAAAGTATATAATTACATATGTTTTTATGAATAAAAATTCCTGCAAAGTTTAGACCTTCTATTATAATTCGTTTTATTCTACAGCATGAATTTTGTTACTTAAGCAACCTATGATAAATTTTAACTCTATTCAGAAAATCCCAAGCTATGAAAAGATTATAGCAGTAAATAAAACTATCAATTTTTTAATTTTTATGTTAAATTCTAAAAATAATTGTTACTGATTTTTTTGACGGTGATTATATATGCTTATAATCGTATGAGGTAAACGCTCATCCAACATTAACTTAAAGGCGAAAAAAAAGGGTTTGCTGCGATAATACCGACTTTAAATTTTTTTTCGAATTGTTTTTTTTCGGTCGCTCATAAAGGATTGGTAATAATTGGGGAACGTGTAATCTGTATAAACAAAAATTGTGATATTCTGGATTGTGTAAATCATTATCCGTTATCCCGAGATAATTCTGGGATTATTATTTGCAAAAAATACAGCCTATAATACGGTATTAGATATGGTAAAAAGTAATTATTACTCTAATGTAGCAGTAATAACATCTGGCTTATAGATTATCGCCAGGCCTAAGGAATTTACACTCAATCAACAAAAATCCCCAAAAAATCCAATACCATAAAAATTTAGTTATGGGGACACACATCCTTTGTTAAAAAACTCGGCATAAAAATGTTAATTTAAGATAATTTAATACGTTCGTTGTATAGGCATTAAAGAAAACGATATGTAAACACAGCCTTTGAAACTTTGAAAAAATAGACAAAATCTGTAAATATAGTAAAAACTGTTATTTGATAGTTTTCGGATTATAAAAACTGTGTTTTAAATGACAGAGTATATAATACATCTCAAATACAATATTTTTGCAATTTCTATGTATACAAGATGATAAAGCGCCATGCATCAAAAATTGATTATTTTAAATATCTAATCTTTTTATTTGCGCGTATTTTTTTGCCGTTTAGTTGCAAATTGCGGAAGAATTATGAAAAGAACCGCTTAATTACAAGATTAATTACTTAATAACAAAAATAAATGTATGCTATAAATCATTTTTGTCGTTAATATAAGAATCCTGTTAAAACCTAAATAAGTAGTTAAAATATAAATATGAATATTATATATTATAAATGCACGCACTAAACATGTTTTTGACTCCTTAGGATGTTTTTAATTAAATTACATAATTACTACAAAATGGGAAACTACACTACACAAAAGAAAAAAATATGTTTGGTAATATATTTACTCTAAAAATTGGCATTATTTTTGGTTAATAATTTTTTAAAAACGCATTCGTTAAAAATGTGATTTCATTTTAAGCGTAGCCAGGGAGTAAACACAGGGGGCACTGCTAGGGATTACAAGCCTCGGGGCTCCGGGTTTTTACAAAAAAATGAATTTTATGGTATTCTTTAGGGGCCCTGGCCAAACCCTTGCGGGGTTTTATATAATTATGGCCTACTTTTGTTTTTGTGGTTGAACAACGCTCTGAAAATATGGGTGTTATCTGCGCGGTGTAAAAATAGCTAACAAATACTAAAAATTCAAAAGACCATAAATATATAATTGTAAAAGTTTTACAAGATATATCTCAAAAAATAAAAAATAATATGCTTTAGGTGGATTTTTTTTACCAAATCTTATAATAAAAATATACAATCAGTCTGCATTTACTATAGGTCAAAAGCTCAATATTTTGATGAAAGTAATAAAATTATAGTTTACACCATTTAAAATCTATTTTTAATAAGTACAACTTACAAAATAATTTCGGATGTGGATGGACGCACATTTTTCAATTTTTTAGTTTCAGATTTTTGTAGGATTGCTATATTTTTTTTTTTCGTTTAATCAAAGTATGAATTTAATTCCGGCTGTATAGTTGACATCTTAAAACGAAAGTTTACCTTTTTATCAATCATAAATGTAAAAGCAATAAATGTATATTCTAAATGTATACTATAATCCTTAATATAGTAAAAAAAACCTTGCATATAACCAATCTGTCAAAATCACTGGATTTTAAAATGTAATAAACAAATGAAACCAACCATATTATTAATATCGTTTTTGTATATTACTTTTTTATGACATATGTAAAAAATTGTATAAAGTTTCAGTAAGCTTTAAATTTTCTTTGCTTATTTCATGGTTCAAAAATCTATCGCTATCAAATTTCGTAAATGATGCAAAAAATATATATTTTTTTATAGATAAATTATTATCAGTGGCGTAACCAGAGGGGGCAAAGGGGGCAAATGCCCCAGCCCTAGAAAACTCACGCCTGATTTAAGGGGGGTCTTTTTTTTGGGCGTATAAAACCCCCGAAAACCATACTTTTTAAAAATTTGTATTTTTTAAATTTTCTTAGAATTTTTTCATAAAAAATAATAAAAAAAATCTTTGTTGTTTAAGCTCATTTCCCTTTTTTGCCCTATTAAAAAACAATCCTGGTTAAGCCCCTGATTATTATAGTATTAATTTTGCAAAAATTCACACATTCAGCTTTGTTTATAAACCAAAAAAATATAAGTAAATACAAAACTGGTGTTATTTTTATAAACTTAGCCTTTGTTTTATTTACTATAGCAATTAATTATGTGAATTAAAAATTGAATTTGCTTGAACGTGACAAACATATTTAACAGGGTAGAAATAGGCGAAAAATGCAAACAATTTTGCTTATGTCAAAAGGTACGTTACCACTTTATTTTATAGAATAAGCCGTGCCATTATATCGTAGAAAAATAGTGTAAAATTAATGCAGAAAGTAATGCATATGGTATAAAAAAAGAAATGTATATTAAGTGTGTCATTTTATGTTTTTATCCCGGCCTTTTTTTTCTTTCATTCTGCATTTTGTCTTTTTTTTACTATCATAAATCTGTAGAAGTATAATCAGTTGTATACGTTCAAAAGTTTATCAACACTTATATTGCAAAACGTAATTTTTATGCCTTTTAACTATAGTTTTCATAACTTAATAGCAATATCTATGTATTCATTTCCGATGTAAAAAGCAAGCCAAATCCAATGGTACAAAGGATAAAAGTAACCTTCATTTTATTATTTTAAAAAGCAATTATGTGCTTAAAATAGTAAAAAACGTTTTTACAAAGCGAATGTTACGGTATAAATTTAAAATATGGTGAAAAAACTTTACAATAAATATTAACGTCGAGGCGCATGAATCCGACAAGTAGCATACCTAAACACAGAAAGTTAAACGACAATCTATATATGGTACCTGGCTTCTTTGTATCACAGTTGGCGGATCTGTGTGCCTGGTCGGTAATATATCAAATAAATCGTCCGTAGACAAAACATTCTGGATTCTTACTCGATATTAATTTCTTCGTTTTATAAGCTTTAAAGTTTCTAAAAAAATATTGCTCATTTAAACGCATTTCTCTTTTATAAAAAAATATTTTTTTGTCGGTTTTCAGCCCGTGGCCCCGGCGGGTAAGATCCCTCTTTAATACCGCGCTACTTCGGGACCCCGGGGTTTTATAAAATTGATGGAATTGCCCCCGGGGGAAATAGCCCCGGGATAACTCAATCCCTTGGCACTGCCCCCTGGAAAAAAGTGAGGCCTGAATTCAAGATGGGTCTTTTTTAGAGCCCCAAAAACACCCACAAAAAAATTTTAAGAAAATTGTAATTTTAAATTTTTTTAGAATCTATTTATAAACAAAATATATGTGTTTTTCGTTGTAACGCAATTTTTTTTGCCCAGACTTTTGGCTACGCCACAGAGTCCTAATAGCAAAAAAGGTATATTGACATTAGAAGAAAGTATTTATAGCACTGTGTTGTAAAAAAAAAATAATTCAATAGCCTAGAACAATATTACAGTAATCTTATGCAACACTAAGTTAGCTTTGGGAGTTTAAAAAGATTAACTTAGTATTTCATGCTATAAAAAATAGGCATGAACATATCTTGCGCACATGTACGTGGTTTGGCGAGACATTAAAGACGCATTACTTATGAGATAAATAAATTTTTATTTTACAGTTTTAAAGTCTTTTTTATGTTCTGTGCAATACATAAATAAGTGAGGCAATTATGGCTAGTAAAAATATAACTGTTTTAAAGTAAATCGTAATTTGCCATACATTAAAATATACTTACATCAAACCTTTTATAGATTGTGTCTGCAAATCAGAAAACAAATTCATAAAAAATCTTTTTTTTTTTAAATATGGATATTTGAGGATTCAACTTCTTTTTCACATATTTATTGGCCTGTTTTCATCCCAATAAAACATTTTTAATCTTTAAAAAAATTCATATAAAATTTGAACATTCGTTTAACCATGGTTGGTAAATAATATCACTAGTAATTAAAGTTAATAGATTATATATATAGATAAAACGCAAATTTAACAGTTTGCTTTGAAATTATATTATAGATATTTTTTACATTTTAACATATGAAAATATATATGTATTTGTTTTAATATTAATAGCAATTACGCATTTTGTATATTACTTGTAATTTTCAATACACTTAACTATATTAAAACAGGTATAGTGTCAAAAAAATAACTATGTTACAAAACAAACCTTTTTTTTTGTCATAAAATTGTTTTGTTCTATATATTTGTAAACAAGAAATGCTATTGAAAATATTACCTGTAAAAATCTACTTTATTACATTTGTATAGATCAATTTCTAGATCTATTCTTGTCCAAAAATTTTACAACGCATATGAATTGGTTACTAAATATTCCCAAAAAGATTAATTTATAATTTTCCTATATCCCGTCATTAATATCGCTCTCTAAAACTCAACGCTCTCAACGATTTTTATCTTTTTTTTATTACAACTTGTGCTCGTAACTACTTAAAAATCTTAAACATTGACATCTGACTTGTAAAAATGTAATTTGGATCCAACTGAAAGCATAAAGTAACTCAACAACGAAGTGTTTCTTTACATACAAATGCATGCAGGTATTTAAAAAATTATACACGCCTAACGTTGTACCCCGATTAGTTGTGCGCAAGAATTACCCGGTATTTCGCGCATGCGCAAAAAAGCGTTTTTTTTATGCGCGTACTAACCGGGTAAAAAGAAGAAACTTTTTTATTACTATAATTTGTTAGATATAAGTGCGCTTTTAACAATAAAAAAGAAAATAATGTGTTTTTTAAGTCATGCGCGAATACGTAGTGCGCGAATTAGTGAGTCAAATACTTAATATTTGTTAGAAAATCGATTTTCGGGATTTTTATGTAATTCGCGCGCGCAATTTAGCAGCTAAAACAGGTATACATTGCAATGTTTGTTTTTTTAATTAGGAATACAAGAACACAAAACCTATTTGCAGTTGGGGATGCTAAACAAAGCACATATGTAAAAACGGCACACAGAAAAAAAGTTAAACACTAGAACGGCAAAGTTTATGATTTCATTTAACGTGGGTTTTTATTGTTAAATATGTCTGCTATAGTGAATTAAATAATTTAAATATGCATAATATGTAAAAATGCTGCATGGCCTACAAAACGTGTTCTAAATACACATAATTACTGCCAAAAGCAAATTTATACACTCACTATAAATACACTGATGTGTCAAAACATTTATTTTGACATAAGTTATTTATAGTCGCACCGAAACCTCCTTAAATTTATTTATTTAATAATTTTTGTACAAAAATCTGCTATTTACCGGTGTCTGGTAGCAAAACCGCAAAACGGTATGAATTTTTATAAAATTTACGACCCCCGCGTACAAGTTTAGTCAGTTTGTAATGTACAACAGGCCTTAGAAAAGTTTTGGCCAATTCGACTTGTAGTATTTTATTTTGAAAACATATGGTTAAAGAAAATTAATGCCACAGAAGTAGAATATTCGTCCTGATAGCAAGGCTGTTTGTTTGTCTAGATACTTATTGTTCTATTGCAAACAAGTCTTGATGCATGCTTTTAGAATTATTGAGAAAGATTTTAGTTTTTTAAAAAATGGGTTTTTTTTGGATATCCTTTTGCCTAGAATTTTTATTTTTTATACGTCTGTCGCACTAAATTCAATGTAAAAACCCGCTATTTTTACTAAAACTTTGTTTATGCAAAGTTTTTGTTATGCAGCAGTATAATTTTTTTTAACTACGAGCATTGTCCTAAAATGTTATGTTTAGTAAGCGATTTAATTGGAGGTGCTAACGGTAAACAGTGGCACAATAAGGGTGAATAAGCTGGTAAGTGGGGTCCATTATGGCTTTAGATAAATTTTTACGCCTGAAATTTAAGGAATATTTTTTTTTTTTCAAATATTTTTTTTGGTTTTTAAAACACAAATACCAAAATTTTTATAAAGATTTTTGTAAAAAAAAAATACCGTTTAAAAAATCGACATTTTTTTTTGTTTAGCTCTGTTTTTTGCAAAAACAATGACTGATTTTCAGTATAGAAATTCCTCGGCACGGCTTTGAGGCCAATATAAGCCTAAATATTCTTTTGATCTAGAATCACAACACAAAAAAACTTTTTTCTAATGAAAGGAATGTTAGAACGAGCAAAATTATAAATCTATATGTTTTTATAACTAATTTACATAAATATACAATTTAAGCATATGCAAAGCAAAACAACCAAAAAAAAAGGTGTATTGTATAAGTCATGCGTTTTCGTTACCAAAAAAAGTTTAAAACAATAACTGGTACTAGTTTTTGGTAAATTAAAAAATTTAAATTTAATATTAAGTGTAAAAATTACCGAAAAACGGCGTTTTTTTTCTCTTTTTTCTTTTTACGATTTGTAAATATAACAATAATTTGTTCTATTTTGTAAAAAAAATATTTTTTTAGTTAAGCCCAGAATACCCCAGGGGTTTATGAGCATACTTTATTTTTTTACAAAAATGCCAAAAAATGTGTTTTGACTATCCCTGATTTTGGTCTCTGTAATAATAATGCAGAAAAAAATATATAATTACTACCATTAAAATCATATAAGCAAACTTTAACTCATTGCGAAGCATTAAGCACATTGATAGCGATTGTTTACAATTTTTTTAACTGAAAGACATATCCGAGGTGTCCGCTCTATGTTCGGACAATACTATATTATGTGCGATACAAAACAATTATGTGACAAAATTTTATAAAAATTTTAGATACACAAGCAAGTATTTTTGGCTGTTAAGTATGCAGTCACTAGAATAAAACGGTTTAAATGCTAAAAAACAACAAAAGAATACCCCCCCCCCCGACAATGTAACTGGCCTGGTTTGTTCCTGTTATAAACTCCTGTTGACCGATGTGCTAGGTTCGTTTTATTTGTAACATATTTTTTATAAATTAATCTTTTTTAAAATATGCATTTTTTTGGCAAGAACAAAAAAAAAGGTTTGAAAAAAAAATGTGTTTTATGCGTTTCATGGAAATATGCTTTTTATCTTTGGATGTCATCGGTCCTTTTTTATCAAAATTGTTTGTTTAAACTCGATTCGGAAACCCTGTATACTTGTTGCGCCTGCAACAGAACAAAAATTTACTTTAACATTTTTGCTGTTTTTTTAATGCCATATATTTTTACATAAGTAATTTATCTAAACTATTTACTTATTTGTGTTATGCAAGTTTTCAAAGAAATTAAACCGTCAGGGGGAGGGAGTTCGAAATGCAGGAATGTATTATTTTCATTGCAAAGAAAAAAAAACTGTTTTTTTTGACAAAACGAAAAATGGCGTCTGTTACTTCTTTCTTAATGAATTCTTAGTAATCCAACTTTCTGGTGCCCCTTCTACGGGTTTTTGCATCTCAGGGCTGTGCTAAAATTACACATAAAGTCAAATTATTATAATTGACACCGAAAATGTATTAAAAATGTAATTTACGTTTTTTGTAAAAGAAAACTTTTATAAAATATTTCTTTTACAAAAAAAACGTAAAAAATAAGCGCTTATAAAAGTGACTGTTTTGTGACCAAAAACAAAAATATGCACATTCTTTATTTTTAGCTTTATAAATTACATTTGTGTTAAAAACGCTTTCGATTTTATAGGAAAATTTGTTTTGCTTGTATTCACATATTTTTAAATTTGACTTGATACTTTTGCAACGGTCAATTGCAAAAGTTATCCTGTATTATGATTGGCCAGTTATTATACGGAAAGCTAGTGGAAAGGGTCTTACTACATTTCACCATAATAAAATTTAGCAGTAAAGACAGAGGCTCCAAATGAAGAAAAATAATAAAGCTTAAGCAAAAAAAAACTTTGCCCGCCACCCAATATGATTATTATAAAAAAATAGAGAATATTCTTTTGGTTTTGTTTGTGATTTTTCTACTGGACTAATAATAAATAAATAAAAAATTTACACATTGAAAGATTCAAGTCTTCTATATTAATGAACCAAAATTTCACATTATATTACGGCGATTACATTTTTTAAACTATATTGCGTATTAGGTTGTAACATTATGGCTATGCAGAAACTGATTAAACAGCAAAAAAATTGTTTTTTATACGAAAACTAGAACATTGTGTGGTATACGAGCATCTTTTTTTTCATATAGTCTAAATTGTATTAAAAAAAAGCTAATAAAGGCAACATTCCTAATATAAAAACCTCTATTATTTTTTTACTATTCTTGGAAAGTTATAAATTTATTTTTTATGTAAAAAACCTAACTTTAAGTAAATTTTAAACATTGAATTAAACCCTATACAGTTAATAGTGAAATAATGACGCATATACTTGTGTTTATAAACATATAATTTGTTAAATTGTAACCCATAATTAATTAAAATATACAAGATTGGTGTAAAAAGATAGAAAAAAGTGTGTAAGAACCTTTAAAATATTTTTTTATAACAGACATAAAAATAAGTATAACTATTTTTGGGGGTTATTGATTCGCCCTCTGAGTATATGGGTATAAAGAACGGAACCGGTTTTTTGCAAAAAATATTTAATAATACGCAAATATTGTGTAAAATTATAACTATATCCGTTGTTTAGAATTAAAAGTTTTTTTCCAACAATTACTATACTTACTCACAATAAATATAATGGTCTAGGTCTATAGTCAGGCCTCTCATTTTTAGGAGGTCCATCTAATTCTCCTAAGGGATGCTTTTTTTAGGAAAAATCCGCGATTTCTACAAAAAAATTAGGAGGATTAGGAGATATATTAAAAACTGAAATAATAATGAATCAAAAAATTCCTAAGCACTTATTTAGTTTAATATTTGTTAGTGAAAATTATTTCGTTATGTAGCAAAACCTTCAAGCGTCAAATTAGACAACACTCTTCTATATTCACTTTCTGTATGCTTTAATTGTAGAAAAATCACTTTCAACTGTTTTTGTGTTAGCAAAAGCCTTTGCAAGACCCCCACTACAGCTATTAAGACATAAATATTTATTTAAATATATTTCTTCCTACTCTAGAGAGGGGTTCAAAATTATAAAATGTCTTTAAAAAATTAAAAAAGCAAAAAAGTCGAAATTTTTAGGAGAAATAAAGCATTATTTACGACAAAAAAAATTCGGAGAATTAGGAGAAAATGTCATTTCCGCCTAATATCAGAGGCCTGTCTATAGTTTAATCCGGAAATTAAAATTTGCACTTTTACAGCTATAAATATGGCAATAATGGCGCGGAGTTCATTTTAAACGGGTACCATAAAATGCCATATTATTTGCGAATACGTGTGACGCTAATAAAAACAGGTCATACAAATAAAACGCTGCCTAACAGACAGTAAGACAATACAGTAAACACACAAAAAAATGAAATGAGCCTTGTTATTAGCTTCGGTAGCTTAAACGTGGAAATTATGTTACTGGCGTTGTAAAGAGCTATTATTGCATTTACTTGTAAACTTTTCTATATTTGAGCCTTAATATTATTTTTCTGCTATTTGCATATTGTTTAACATTGGGATTATAATTTTTTCGTATCTTCCATCTGTCTTTTTAAAATTGTATCGCCTAGTTTTGTAAAAACTTAACTCATTAAAAAGCGCCAAATGGAAAAGGAGTCCCGTTCTCCGATATTTATAAAAAAATATTTTGTGATTTTTTTTTTCTGCATTCGAGGATCTTTTTTAGATATGCGATATTTTATTTGTTAAAATACAGTGTGTTAACGCTAAGTGTGAACAATTTTTTTGTCAAGCGATACATCAAAAAATTGATAAAAAGCAAAATTCTAGTAAACACAACTACAAAAGTATTTTTCAGATGAAAAAGATATGCACTCACTTGATATTAAACGGTTTTAATGACAATAAATAAACAAATAAACTAAAAGAATGCTCCGAACAACATTGTAAGTGAATGTATTGTTTAAAAAAAACAAATAATTGCAAAAGTTTTTTTTTAAATTAAATTATTTTTATTTTATATTATAAAATTTGCCTTTTTTTTGCTATTTAATACTTTTATAATTTTTACAATTCTAAGAACCAAAAAAAAATCTAAAAAAAATGAAAAAAACTGTATTATGCATGAAAGTTGATGCTAATTATCTTGTTATCTATAGATGCCGACGGTCTTTTTCACAAAAAAATCATTTTCAGTTTTAGATCGGACACCCTGTATATAAATAATTTTTTAAAAAATGATATAAAATGATACGAAAGGTTTTTAACTAGGTACATGCACTACCAACGCAGTTCATATTGTTTAACATTTTTGTAGTCATATCAGATGCTTTTATTTTAATCTAAACCATCTTTTCATGTGTTATATATGGTTAGCAAACTACCATAAATAATTTTTATGAAAATTATTCTGTCAAAAATTTGTATATATTTTGATATCTCCATATACAGATTTTTATTGCTAATTTTTTTAGCTTTTACTTTGTAAAAATATACTCAAGGAGAAGAATATAAGGCATAATTTTCAATCAGAGTAATAAAAAACTTTTTGTAATAAATATTGATGTCAAAAGAAATATATATGTATATACAAAACGTAGATTTTTTGGTAAAAATTCTATATATACAAAGTTCGTTCTTATAAAGCAAAAATATAAAGCACCTATTATCACTCGTGAATTTAATTTTATTTTTTATTTCTTATCCTATAAAAATATTCAAAACATACTGTTTACATTTAGAACTACCCACACGCCTTATGATTTACATAACTGCGATGATTTTTGCGAGATTATGGCATATAAAAAGAAGCAGGATTATGCAATTTTTCTTTCGTTGTAAAGACAGCATAAACTTAATGGAACGTATTTATAAATTTCGAATGTGCAGTAAAATCTCTATCCATGACACCGGTTTCGTCATATCCAAAAAGTGTCATGGATAGAATTTCTCCGCGAAAAATGTATTCTTAAAAGAATCTGAAAATAGGTAAAAGGTACAATAAATTTAGAGAAAAATAATATAAAACTGCATTTGTTTTACATAACTCCCATTACTTTTTTTGACTAATTTACCCAAAAAGAAAATTCTCATGGATGGAGAGTGTCATGGATAGAGATTTTACTGTATTTTGTATATTTCTTTTCGGGTTTAAGCAATCCTGAATCCACGGAATATAAAGTGAACAAATTTATTGAAATCAAAGAATAGTTTAAAAAGGAAAAAATATTAATTATATAAAGACCCCGATACATAGTTTATTTTTGACATTCACCTATATTTCTACAACGATTTCTGTCTTACGATATCAATAATACCCTTTTTTTATGTAAAAAAACAGTTACTTTTTGTATAAGTAATTTTTTTTTAGATATTAGACTCCGTGCATAAATATAAAGTAACGTAAACTTTTAACAGTTTTACATGAATACGCATTTATAAACTATTAAAAGAATTTGGATGTATAATTTCTTGAATTTGAATACGAAGAAATCGCAAAAAATTATCTTATGAAAAAAATTAAATTGCTTACTTTGTATTAAAACACAAGTTGAACTCCTTTGGGTAAAGCTTTACGAACATATACACCAATCGAACAAAGATTGTGGTCAACAAACTCTGTAAAATCTTTATACTTTATAAATGGCTTTACGGGCAATACCGTATAGCTTATTAGCATTACTTAAACAGATTAGTCTATTGAGTACTATTTTCTGCTATTATGGTATACAATACCCTGGTATTTTTTCTTTTAAAATGATCACCAATAATCCTAAGTTAATCCCGGGATTAGTAGTTTGCATCAAACCGGACCGGAATAGAGCAATATTTTTTTTTGATGAACAGACCAGGAAACAAAGACCAGACCGAATATAATAGATGCATGAATTTTTTTTTATTGTTTAAATAATATGTTTTCATTTATTTTTTTCTCAAAGATTGAACAAGTTTTGATTATAGAAATCTGAAGATGGGGTAATTTTTTCTTAAGCATTAGTAAATTTTACTGTAAAAGAACCACATTAAACTGATAAATGCATAAAAATATTAATCATTCTGTTTAGAAAATAAAAAAGCTAGCATGTCTTCCGAGCGCGTTTACTTTGCGATGTCAAACGATGTCAATATCTTTTTTAACATGTAAAAAGATCTCTAATATATAAATTCTATTCTATCTAACTGTGTATGTCATAAATTGTAATGTTTGCTGTGCAATCAAATTGCCGCAAGTGCAAAAAGATTATAAAACACGCAATATAATTACACAAAAATGTGAAACGGATCTTTTTTTCACATTTTGGTAATTTCGTGTATGGTTTTTAATGCAAGTTTTTTACAAAAAATATAAGTGTATAGAAAGTTCGGTTGTTATATTTTATTTGCAATTTTAAGACGCGTTACTTTTTGCGAAAAAGTAAACGGTAATAATATGAAAACATGTAATAAGTGTCTACTGCATACCTTTTTTATACATAGTTAGATACCGTTTAATTTGAAATTTTTTTTTCTAAAAGTAAAAAAAAAAGATGAGTACAACTAGGAATTATTATATTTTCATTTAAAGTAGCTAAGTGCTTTAAAAGAACCGACAAATGCGTTTAGCGATGATAAAACTTGTAAAATCATTAGGAATCAGTTCTTACGTACCACTTTTCAGTTATAAAAACAATCTTTTTACAAATGGTTCCTTTAGACGCACATTAGATTAAACTACATGCAATGACGGAACTACAGTAGGGCGCTAGGCGCTAAGAGCTGGCGCTCTCGAGCACCAGAAAAAAATCTAACAGGTAAAACAAAAAAGTATTATAGAATTACATTGCGTGTTTTTACATAATCTAGGTGCGTTCAAGATTAAAAAAAAAACTATTAAAAAGATGATTTTGCAAAAAGTATGTGCATTATAGTCAAAAACACATACAAGTGTAATATACACTAATTACCTGTTATTATAATAAAAAAACGCGTATAATGTTTATTGTGATTTGCATAAAGTATTCACCTTGTTAGTTAAAAAAATAATCTTTTTTTATGCGTTCATAAAAGTAAAAAAAATGTCTGCTGACACGTGCATAGAATAGTAAATCGTATCTAACAAAAATTAAAAAAATGAATGCTATACATGCAGAAATGTATTATATAAGTTGAAAAAAAATTTACAAAACTCATCATTGTATAACTTTATGCAAGATGTAGTGTAAAATACATATAATAGTAGTTTGACTGGCAAGAAAAAGTTTTTTTTGTACTGCTGTATTATTATCAGTAAAAAATACCACTAGTAATACAAAAAGTTCTAGGAATGAACCCTAGTTATGACATTGCTGCGTTTGGGCCTTCTTCTACAATTTGGGTTTTGGTAAACTCAGGGCCCCAAAAATTGGATAATAAATAGAAGCATATCAAAAAAAAATCAAGTCAATAATATTTAAACAGTGCAAACTATTACTTGTCTGTTGTAAATTTTTACATATACACTTTTATCACAAAAAAAAAAACCCTGACTCATTAATAACATGAATTTGGCTAGAAATATAAAAAAATACAACTGAAACATTTTATCTGCGCAGAATCACATATAAAAATTTAACATCCTACTATAATTTTATAAGAAGTATGCACTATCTTTGTAAATACGAACTTCTACAAATTTTAAAATGAATATCAAAGTAAAAAACTAAAAAAAATTTATGTTGTGTAACAAAACAAGTTAATAAATATTATCATACAGAAAACCTGTTTTTATTATACAAAATATTTTAACTAAACAAAAATAGAAATACAATGTAAATTTAAGCTGCTTAAATTATTCCGAACATTATAAAATATAAACAATATATTATCAAATGATTTAGTATTGTATAATCTATTGCAAAACGCATTAAAATATTATTGTAATAATTTATATAAGACATTCGTTGTTCGCGTATTAATATAAAGCTTTCGTAGCCTCATTTCCGGTTCGTTGCGCATTGTGTGCATCTTGGTAACGAGGGCACCAACGTTTTGTTCGTGTAGCATATCGTATTGGTAAATTTATATTGTTAGGAATCAATTTGCTGTCCATCTGTTGCTAGTCGGGTTTTTATTGCTACATGAGTTCGTAAGAATCCCTTGTAATGTTTTTATTGTCCTGCACTACACAAAAAACATTTTCATTCTATTGATAGAGATTCTACAATCCCATCGTACTATGACACTTTGCCCTTTTACTATTTTTCCTGTACCTCTTATACTTTAATGTGCATTCACAGGCGCTATTCCGTCGCACAAAAATCTGTCGCTATTGTATGTGCGGTTCCCACAAAAAAATTACGCGTCAAGTATAACCCGTTCACCTAAAGTACTCCAGTAACCCTTTTTTTACCAAGTTGGTAACGGTACTAGTCGTTTTTGCGGTTTTTCCATTGTTTAGCGGTTACCTGGTTTAGTGGCCAAGCGTGGAGTATTTTGTGACTAGAGCTAGTCATTGTTTTTTACGATAATTAAATTAAAATCGCGTTTTATCAACAGAAAACGGTTTTTTAAAGATTTTTTTACAAAAAAATGTATGTGAAAATAACTACCCTTTGAGCGTATAAGCGCAGTTCGTTTTCGAAGGTCGTTAAAAACATTTTCCTACACCTTTCCTTTACCCTCTCGCAGCAAGGCCAAATCCCTAGTCACGTGATACTGTATCTACAATAACATTTTTTATTAAAAAATGTATACGACTTAATCAGTGGCGGACTAAGACAAAAAGTGGCCGGGGGCAAAAAAAAAACTTAGCGGTCCTTTTTTACACAGAATTTTTTTTTACATTTTTTTTTATTTTTTACTATTTATTTTAGCTACGGTCAAATCTTGGAAATCAACCAGAACCTGGTAGATATCTGCAGTAAAAACTCAAGTGTCCTATATTATTACTGAGTTAAGCTTAATCTTATTGCTATGGTACTGTAACTAAAAGGCCGACATCTAGGGGTAACCCGGGCAGAGCTTCTCCCTTGTCATACGCCATTGAGTGTCTGTCATGGTAGACCTATGCATACAGGAACTTGGATAATGGTATGGTAGACCGGCTCGGGCTGCCTGTAGCGACAGTCCTGTTGTGCCGATTCCTAAATCATCTGCCTTTTGGCGCCGGAGCGAAATAAGCCGAATGGTAGGATAGAGTTGAATTCCCAGGTATATTAGACTGGTTTTGTGCAGTTTGACTTTTAAGGTATAGGACGGTATTCCCGTGATTTACATTAAGGTATAGAGTTAGAAGGGTGGTTCATCATGTAGCTGACACAGTTAAAAGAAGCATGGTTTTGTTAAATGTAGAGTTTTTTTTGTTTTATACTATTATTTTATAACTTAATAAGACTGTTTTCCTCTAAAGAATTTTTTGTACAAAAATTTGTATATAAAGTGTATTATTTATATCTTGTTGCATCTAAAACGAATCAGCTTTTTAATTATTTTTTAAAATGCTATTTTCTCGCTAAAATAGTGCATTATTTTTTTTTTAAAAAATACTATATAAAGATGTAACGTGGAAAGAATTAATGCTTTAATATGGGTTTTCTATTTACAAAAAATATTTTTTCTTAGATTTTGCCACAAGGTGCTTTCATTTACAGCACAACAAGTTATTAATATAAAAATATGATTTCTAATATATGTTAACAATATTTATTTCTATAAAGTAATGTATAACAAAAAAAATACCATAATGTTTTTTTAAAACGCAAAAAACTTGCAAAAGTATAAAGACAACAAAGATAAATGAACGTTTATAAACTCCGACATTTTATACAATGCGTATTTTTCTTTCAATTGAATCCAAATAAAATATGTATATACTATAAAAAAAAGTAATAAAAGTCGTTTTTTGGAACAAGCAATACATTAAAGGTTAATGTATAGAAGTTTTTTGTAATATTATATACGTATCAGTTTAAAAGTTTATCAATTGAATAATAAAAAATCTCTATAATAGCTTTTTTACTGCGCAAAAATCACACGATTACTTTTAATCACATAAAAGCTAAGCCCTTGTTTTTTTAAGTGAGAAACGTCAATTATAAAATTTTTATTGAAAAAATTTATGCAACGTAAAATAAATTCGGGCCCCTTAAAACTATGAGGCCCGGGGGCAATGCCTCTTTCGCCCCCCCTAGTCCGCTACTGGACTTAATGATAGATATGCCATGTAAAATCGACTAGGTTTTTTACCTTGATTTGCATAAAAATCCAATGCTGTAGAATTAAAGACCTATTCAACAGCAAAAATCGTCGTAAATCATAGGGTTATCGCTGTAGGAAATATGAATTTAGTTGGCTGTTTATATGAGTAGAGCAAGTCAAAATATTTTTTGTAATACTTAAATGCAAACAAACCGTAAAAAAACCCTTTTTAGCATTAATTGCATCTTTTCTATGCGTTTGCTGCAAAACCCCAGCGCAAAAACACAACGAATATTTAAAAGGATAAAAATAAAGTTTTTTACATATAAAGGCACGGAATTGTTGCTTTTATTTGCGTTCGATGCATGTAAGACTATTACACTATATACAAAAAAAAAGTATAATTGCATTTTTTTGCCGTTTTCTATTTTAGTCGCAGGTTTTTGCATTTTATACTGCGTTTTTGACTTGCCCTATATATGAGGCACTTTTAGCATGTTTTTTTTTGCAAAATAAGTCGATTCTACAAGTCCTTATGAAAGGTTAAGGTTTATAATCAAAAGCTCCTGTAAAGTAAAGTAAATTTTTCTTAAATTGAATTTTATTTTTCGTTGTTAGTTGTAAGTTTTTCTTCCTAAAATTACTTTTCGGTACAAAGTTTATTTTATAAATTATTAATATGTGTATATAATAATTAACATAAAAATTTTGACGTGATTGCCATCAAAAAAAACTAAATAGTATTTCCATCAAAGTAAACTTGTTCTTTTAGTCTACGAAAATACTATTATTTTGTTTGTGAATAAACTTAAATCTTGTAATACACAGTCGAAAGCATTTTTTTCGTTATAAATTAATTAGAAATTTCTAATAAATTTGCTCAATCATAGCAAACATTTAGTTAAAAAAATTTAAAAACCAAAACATGATATTTGGTAAAGAGTGCAATATGTGTACGCCAAATCACTTTATAAACTTCTAACAAAACATGTACGCATTTTTATATTTTCTCTTTGACGATTTTAAATAAAAAAATGCAACTCTTTGTGCTGTTAAAACAAAGATAACCTTATCACGTTCAATACATGATAAATTTGCAACTATAAATTTAAAGACTTTTCTGTATCTTATATGCCCAATTTGGAGACTTTTTTTTACCTTGTTTACGTAAAATATATTTTTTTGATAAAATTGTCTTATTTACAACGTAATTATGTATATAAAATATATATTAATACAACAAATTTTTACATTTTTACAAAAATATTTTTAATGGTATAACTATATGGTAGTTTTTTTTTACTAACGGTACCTAAATTTTTTACTATCATACTACCGGTTATTAACGGTTAAAAATTTAACCGAGCAGTTACTTGGAGTACTCTATTCATACCTTCTCTTATATGCTTCGGCGATTTATTCCTTTCATTTATTATACCTTCACTACTATATTTCGTTCAGTAAACAATGATGTGCTAATTTTTACTTGACCGTTTTTAAAATCCCGCGGTGTGTTCTCGGGCTAACCAAAAATGTAAAGGAATTGTGAAATTTTTGCACAGAAAGCTTTTGCCTTTTGATATATTTAAATGGGTAAAAAAAATGTGTATTTTATTGCCGACGATTTTATTAAACGTTTTCCACTTCTTAATTGAAAGCTGTATTCTTCATCTTTTCTTGTAATTATTTTTAACTTTCTCAGTCCACCTTAAACCCATACACAGGGTATTCTGAGATTTCAGCCAATAAAAATTTTTTTTCAACTGAACGTACAATTATTTGCTGTTTAAATGTTCTAATGAAAGATCTCTACATCTTTATAAGATATAATTTTAGCAAATTTATGTACATTTGTCTTGCCCTAATTAGAGGGTGCCCAAATTAACGTCGCAGGAAACCGAACGCAGCAATACCTAGGTTTTTAACAAACGTAAAGTTTTCATGTTTTATATAAGTTTGTTAGAAAATTGTAACGATATTATTGCATTAAAAGTATCCAACACCCAAAAATTTGTGCTGTCTAAGTTGTAGAACATACTTAAGAAGGGTATAAAATGTAAGAAAGAGATCTTCTGTACGTTTTTTTGCGTTTTTGATGCTTTTACGATTTTTATACCTTGCAAGAATCATTATTTTTTAAGTTTACGGAAAACCATAAGCAAAGAAATCTTTTAACAGGATATCGGAATACGCTTCTGTCATCAATAACGCACCTTAACATTTTTTTTTAGTCAGTTAAGTTATTTGACACTTAGTTAAAAAGGTTCGATAAAATTTTACGCGAGTAAATGGGCTGTCCTATACCGTATATTATAGTTAAACGCTTAATAAAAGCCTGATTATGCTTGTTAACCTAAAACAATACACTGTAAGCTTGCGTAAATTACTTCTTTGTAGTTACTTTGCACTTGGTTTTTTCTGTAGAACTAAGTTTCCTAAAAAATTAACTACGTTTCTGTAGAAATCAAATATGGTAAAGGTATTTTGCAACGTGGCCTGAAAAGTGCAGAGGCGTATTTTGGGATTTCCGCAGAGTTTTTTCTACGTATGCATAAATGATTCTTGTCTTTTAGAAACACTGCATGTATGTGTATATTACATGCAATTAGAATTTACAATTTAAATAAAAAAAGCATACCGAGTATTATGACTTATACAACAAATACAAATGGAAAACTGATAACCGGCAAAAATGACTATTGAACTTTAGCTGCAATTATTTTGTAGACTTCATAAAAAAACGAATTTAGAGAGATATTTTTATTAAATGCATATTTTAAATTTTTTTATCTTGGCAAAAGCCAAAACAATATTGTTGTAAAAATGCTGGAGCAGTTTAAAATATATAAAAGCTTAAAAACACTGTTTAAAATATTTTTAAAAAAAAGTATGTTTTTCCAAGATTTCAAAACCAGAATATGATTTTTTGATGTTTCAAAAAGACAATAATACGAAATAATCTAACTAAAAAAACTTATTTATAGCAAAAAAAACATTTTAAAGACATTTATAGATTTTCACAAAAGTTTTAAATTTGCAGAATATTAAGAAAAAAGGTTTGAATTTTAATAATACATGCTTGTTAAGTTTTAAAAAAAAATGTTGATAGTATAAGATAAAAAAAAATTAATAAATTTATTTTTAGCAAAAACTAAATAATCCTTATCTGCCGTACTACTCTTGCAAAGTAAACCGTAAAATTACGTGTTAATCTGTAATAAAAATATTTTACAAATAAATTATTATCTCTTAAATAGAAATAAAAATCAAAAAACTAGACTGAATGTAACTGTAAAAGTAGATAAAATATATTAGCATCTTGTATAGAAGAATAATGAATTAGAAGTTGCTCACAAAGTAAGGTATTTTATAGTTGATTAGTAATTATAATACTTGTTCTGTTCCAACGAGGTTTTGTAAAAAATTTACAGTTTTTCTGTATTTTGGGTACAATACAGTATGCTTTTTTTACTCGCTCTCATCCCACAAATTTTAAATCCGTCCCTGACCACATGCGTATATGCATATCTGCGTACAAAAACAAATATCACCCTTGTAACGTTGTGGTCGCAAAAACATTAATATATGATTGGGTTAAAATCAACAGAAAGTTTTTCACCCTTCGGTAAGTAAAAATTAACGGACCGGACTAGACCGGCGTAGCAGGATAGACTGGACTAGACCGCATTCTGGTTATGGTTTTTTCGATCTGATGCAGACCTCATCCCGGGATCTAGAATTTTTTAGCCTGTAGTTTTCTTTGTTAAGTTTTTTCTATATCCCCAAGGGTTCGGGGTTACGCCTGATTTATAGATGTATACCCGAAAAACGATCAATATTTTTTTTCCAGGGGGGTCAGGCTGCGGCTTTAAAAAACATGGTGAAAAATAGGTGGTAAATTTTTACATAAGGTGAGTTAAGTATGAAGAGATGTATAAGTAAAAAGCATTAGCTTTGTAGTATGCTTTGACTATAAAATTGTCGGACGATTTGAACTGATCAGCAAAAAAAATATTATTGTTCATTAAAGATATAAAGAAACTTGAAAGCACCATCAAAAGACAACAAGTCACTATAAATACATTTTATACATAAAAAATGTTCGTATTTTTAACAAACAAAAAAAATCGAACAATGCGTTGTTATGATTCACATTTGCGCACGACCTAGTTTATCCTATTATAGCAAATAATTTTCTTCGAGTTGAAAAAGTTTACCACAATCGCTGCATATGAAGAAAAAGCAGTAAAGCTTGTTATCGTTTCAAACATGGTTACTCTTTTTTTTTTTGAGAAATAGAAAGAAAACAATTATATTTCTGTAATTCTTGTATATTCTGCGTATTTAGGTTAAACTTTAAATGTTTTTTTATGTGGTTAATTTTTTTTTGTATGCATTCGATGACAAAATGATTATAAATCAATACAGATTTATGCAATTTATTGTAAACGGTATAAGAGACATTTTTTATGTAAAAATAAAGCATCGATTTAAAATTTGCAGTTTAACGGACAAATCGCTTTATTTAATGTTTTTTACGCAGGTTAAACGAAAGGCAAATAATTCTAGGTATAAACATGGCTTGAAAAAAATGAAAACGTGTAAAAAAATATTTTTACGCGCACATGCAAGTTTATTAATATTTTTTAAAACCGAGTAATACAAATAATAATTATAGTAAACATATGACATATCTTTGTATTACTATGTACGTAAATTTATTGCCATATAACAAAGTTTTATTCCAGTTCTTATATGCAGTTTTTACATATAGTCGTGGCGCGTATATTCGTCTCTATAAGAAAATGAGTTTATGTTTTTGTAATTTGTAAGGATACTTAACGTTATTTTTTTGCGTTTAATAACGCTAATAACAGTTTTTACAAAAGGATGTAATAACGTAAAGGATTTGTTTTTAAAAATAGAGATTTTTGTGTTTGCGCATGCGTATCATTTATTGATCATTATGGCATTAAGACGATACAACAACTAAAAAAAAATTATTATCAACTGAAGAATAGCTGTGTTTTTATGCAGCACGTAAAAAAGATAAGAGCATACACGAACCACTTTTAGATTATCTAATATCTGCAAAACTGCAACAGAGTAAACCAAAAATCGTGATATATTGATGCAAAAGAACAATGCTATGAAATCAATTTTAGTTATTCCTGTTTGCCATATAATTGGATTTTTAATTGTGAATGATTTCTAATCATAGAAGCAAGGGTATATTATGTAGTGCATTCGTCAATACTCCTACAATCTGAATACTTAGTTTATGGCACAGTATCCAAAGTTTTTTTTTGAATCCTCACACATGGGGGACTAAGCATGAATGCTTTTTTAGATTATTTTTATTAAATAAACAAAGATTATAATTTAATAAAAAAAACATATGAATATCGCGTATAAACAGTATCATTTACAGATACATAAACGCACATAATACAAACAGATTACAAAAAGGGGTATATTTTTTCTATAAAATACGCTCATTAAATATAAGGATCATCTATCAGGTTACATAGTAAAAAGACATTAAAGAAATCAATATAGGAAAATAACGACAAAAGTTTGATGTTGACGTCGTATGTATGCTTGTATAATATAAGATGAACAAAATTAATTATGCGTATAAGATAAATTCACTTTCTTAATATTTTTTTTTAAAATTGAACGCATTCAGAAAGATTCTAGTGTAGTTTGTAACAATAATTAGAGTTCGAAAAACGTTTTACCTGATTGATTACAATTTTGTATGTCAATGTAGTTTCATGTTTTCTTAACATTTTTAAATTATATTCAGCAAAAACTTTTTAGTTAATTTCGGCTTCTTTCGGCAAATAAAGCAAAAAAAAAACAACGATTAGTGCTGTTCTTGAGTTTTAAGACATATGTTTTAAGCTTTTAGATGTATAAAAATGAGTATTGCCGGTATTTGTTTACTCGTTGATGTTGCAATAAAAATTGGTTTCTTTTATTACAAGCAAGACAGATGTAAATTAATAAAATATACAATTAATTTGATTGCATAAAAAATCAACCTACTTCACATTTGTATTTAGTGTAAATATAAATTGTTGTAAAGCTGTTTAAGTTTAGGCACGTGGAAAGAAGGACAATGCATAATCTTATTGCATGCTAGTTGTTCAAGCTTTATTTTAAAATCTTAGCACAGACCCGAACGTCAACTACAAGAACCATTAATATATTTAATATCTTAAATATTCTTTTTTTTTTGTTTCTTCGCAAGACAAAACAAAGAATTAAGCAAAACCAATGAAAATTAATAATTTTTCAACAAAAAAAAACATTCAGTTAAATGCATTTCCACATGCCATTAATCTGCGCAAAAATATAAGAGTGTTGTTACTAAGTCTTTATAAAATAACAAAATGAACTACACAATGTAATTTTCCAACAAAAAAACGAAAATATTTACAGTCAGTCATATTAAAATAACATCCAGTAAATTTTAAAGTATTATTTGTAAATTTCGTTTTTTTAATAATGATATTGGGCTTTAGAATCGGGTTTATTTACATCTTTAATGCAGTTTAAAATACTAGATTTTAAATAAAAATGCAAATCGTAAAACTTACATTTCTTAAAGTTTTACGTTGTTTTTTATTTGTAGTATTATTAAAAAAAATTTTGTAATTTTTTATGCAAGATATTTTATTATCATCTGCTAAATTTTATGCATTTTTAAAATATGCTTTTTTTCGTACTTTTCACTTTTTCGAGGAGATTATTTTTCTTTTAGTATGTTGATCGATTGGTTTTTTGACATGTTTATTTTGATTCTAAGTAATAAGTTTTTTTCTGATTTTTTTTTCTTTTTTCTTTTTTAGAAAATAAAATATAGATAACATTTTACAGTATTTGTCTTAAGCGACGAAAAACATAAATAAAATTGTTCTGGTAATAAATTTTAGTAAAAAGAGCATTAAACAGTATTAACCAACAGTCCTAGTGATATATGACGCCATAAAAATAAACGTAACAATACATAGAATAGTTTTATTTGTAAAAAAAATGCCAGGAGTTTTGTTTTCATAGGTTTAACTTCTTTTACATTATAGTAAGTGAGAATGTAGATATACGAAAATCTATTTAAAATGTAAACCCGTATTATTACAATACAGCAAGTTTTTTGATATAGCAATATACAATATGCAAATAATATTATCTTCTATTTTTTGTTTTTATTCTATACAAATGAGGTCAAACAACATTGAACTTTTTCGAACATTTTGTATTTTAATAGGTGATAACTTTGCGAGCAATAGTAAGAGAAGATGTAAGATTATATTTGGAACTTATTTTCACTGTATCTTAACTAAAAGACTTTTCATATATGGCGAAAAAGGTTCATTGCTGTTTTTTAAGCATGAAATCGGGTTTTAACGTGATTTATAATTTTAGGTATAAACACTTGGGCCAATAATCACGGATTTTTACGTGTTTGAAATTTTCCTTTTTTTTGTTTCCTCTGAAAAATCCGGGAATGGAATATCTAACAATTTATGTTAACACGGATAATTAAGATGTATAGCAAAACAACAACAAACTGAACAGATACACATATAAAGAATACCTGTGACATACGTGTAAAAAAG
>JAQFYM010001283.1:0-36040 GCA_034694785.1 Agrenia bidenticulata | reverse complement strand
CGCCTGTCTTGGGTCAAACTCCATATATAACAAACGCTAAACTTAAATACCCTCTAAATACCATTTCTGCCACAACAATACACACATGGAATATGGATGTTAAAAGATGAACAAGCATTTAGAATTGTACGATATTTATTTTATTTTAGGGATTTATTTTTTCTGAAAATAATCCTTGCATTGGATTTTAATTTTCCTACTTCTAAAATACTTATTTACATTGATCCTGATTAAAATTTGAAAACAAAATTTAATGTTCCGTTACAAGAAACTAAAGTTATTTTCAGAAGCCTAATTAGCGTATGTCTCTTTTGAACTGTTGTCAAATAAATAAATCCCCGTCTTTCCTCTCGAGTTCTAGAAAATATAAATAAAACGTAATAATGAAATGACTGAATGGATCGTCTTAATGGCTTTTGCAGAACTTTGCTCCTGTAAAGATCCCGGCGGGTGAGCATGGAAAGTTTCACATGGGAGATTCCTACATCATCCTCAACGTGAGCTAAAGATAACTTTTTTATGACCATAACGGATGCCTTCCTTTCAAGTTTTAAAGATAAAACTAAAGAGATCTACAATTTTGCTATAATGTTGGGTTTTTTTTTTAAATTTCTCTAGACGAAGCAGTTGAACAGTGGTGCCTTTGAATGGAACATTCATTTCTGGATTGGGAAAGACACATCCCATGTAAAAATAGATTCATAGACAATCCCATTATTCCTAGATTAAATCGAGGAACTCTGAAAATTAGTTTTTTTTTACTGATGACTGATAGAAATTGTATAATGTATTATATTATTTAATGTTTTTTAGGATGAGAAAGGTACAGCTGCAATAAAGGTACACTTTAATAAATAACAACAACACACAACACTGTCATTATAGCTTCCAGAAAAAAAGGTAATTACTAATTAAATAATTTTTTGAACTCCATAGGCCGTAGAGCTTGATGACATGCTGGGTGGTGCACCGGTTCAACACAGGGAATGTCAAGAATATGAATCCCCATTGTTCCTTTCCCTATTCAAAGGCGGTAAGTTTCCCTACCAAAGAAAGCTTCCAGATGTATAAAGCCACCCTATATAATAAAGGCTCAAGAAAGCAGGGCATCATGATAAGATTTATTAAATACTTCCACAGGGATCCGATACGCAGAAGGAGGTGTGAAATCAGGATTCAAGCATTACAACCCGGATGACGCTCCACCGAGACTCTTCCATGTAAAAGGGAAACGAAACGTCCGGGTTCGCGAGGTATGGTATTCTAATCACCCGTTAAACAGATGACAAACCGTGATGGATTCCAATGAGTAATTGACAAGGAGCCAAAGGTTCCTTTACTAGTGAAATATTTATTCTCATCCAAAAAAACATTGTTTTTCAGGTTGAAGTATCTGTACGGTCAATGAACAAGGGGGACTGCTTCATCCTGGATACTCCCAAGAAACTCTATGTTTACGTTGGCAGATACAGTAAAAGGATTGAACGGCTTAAGGCCATCCAGGCCGGCAACCAAATTCGAGACCAAGATCATGGAGGACGGATTAAGATACAAATGATTGGTAGGGTTAGCCGTTTACTTGATGAAGATAGGCTTGGATTATTGGAGTCAACTGTATTGGGCTCTGGTGTTAAAGCACTGACATTAATTGGCAACGCTCTGCATATTATTTACAGAGCCAAGTAGTCCACAAGATGAAGTTGATGAATATTTTAAGGCACTAGGAGGAGGTTCTCGGGCTGATATGGCCGATCCCCCTAAAGAGGATGATGATGCCGTGTTTGAGAAACAGACAGAGGTGGGCAAACTGAAGAGATGATTCATTCATATGACATTCGAAAAGTGATGAGATGGGCTGAGTAATGACTTAGGTAACATGAGGCTGAATGTAATTGTGCCTTGTATTTTTGTTCCCAGACTATCGTGACATTGTACAGAGTAAGTGATGAAAGTGGGGCTATCAAAGTGGAGAAAGTTGGTGTGAAACCGCTCAAGGGAGAAATGCTCAAATCTCAGGTACAATAACTTTGTTCGTGTTTCTTCCTTATGACAATTTATTTGATTAATGGGAAATGGTTCAGCAGTCTTCAGTCTTATGCTTTCGTGAGTTTCGTGAGTTGTTCGGCTCTTTTACTAGAAATCATAGGATCACACTTATGTGTCAAAGGCTCAGGAATGAAGCTTTGATATAAGTGTATAAATTATATTTTGGTTTTGCATGGTGTGATTTTAACGATGACCTTATCCCGTACCCCATGTCACAAATCAGAGTGGCAGTGGATCCGAGGTTAGTTTGATTCAATTAGGGTTCTTATACGATAAGGTTACGAGTAGAAAAGCTGAATTTAGACTAATCTAGCGATCTTTGACATTTTCTTTGGCATTTAATTTGTGGCGTAACTAATTTGGGGATCAAGATAACCGTCATGCATTCAGTGGAATTTTGATTCGATTTTGATATCCAAAAATAATCCGTATCGAATGGCTTCCCACTTGTGTTTTAGGACTGTTTTATCCTTGATGCTGGCAAGTCTGGAATATTCGCATGGATTGGGAAACAATGCTCTCGTCAAGAGAAACTCACAGCGATGAAACATGCGGAAAAATTCCTTCAGGAGAAAGGATATCCATCATGGACAAAGGTTAATAAACTCTTCAAAATGATTCATTTAAATATTAGTAGATCAACTTATGAATTGCTAATAATTTAAAACCATGAATTGTAGATCCAAAGAGTTGTCGATGGAGGTGAGCCAACTGCATTTAAACAATACTTTGCAGTTTGGAGGGAGGCTGAAAATGTTGCACCTACTTATAGCAAAGTTTACACTCTTGACCGATTAGGTAATCTATTGGTTTTTATTCTAAAAATCATTTGATAAATATTGAAGCAAAAACAAAAGTAAGAACTAATAATTTTGATTGGAATTTAGCTGCCAACTCACAAGTCGCCTCGAAGGTTGCAAAGGGCCCTGCAATGTCGAAGCAGGAAATGGCGAAACTTCTGAAGAATTTGGGGAAGGTAAGGCCGTTGTAAAACTATTGAATGCCTTGCAATTTTGATTCTGAACTACATTTTCTGAACAGGCCCTTGGATTCTGTCCTGACGATGGAGCAGGGAAAGTACAGCTCTGGAGGATTGAGAACTTTGAGCTTGCACCCGTTTCACCAGAAACTCATGGATTGTTTTTCGGTGGGGATTCGTACGTTATGAAGTACACTTATACGGAGCGGGGGCGAGAAAATAACATCCTTTACTACTGGCAGGTAAGAGAGCTAAAATTGATTGAGTTGTTGTATCAAATAACAGGATTCTTCTTTTAATTCTGTGAATACAATTTTCCTAGGGGAAAGACAGTACCCAAGACGAGAAGACTGCAGCGGCTCTTCACACCATACGTTTGGACGATGAATTGCACGGACGTGCTGTACAAGTTCGCGTCACTCAAGGGCACGAGCCAGCTCACTTCCTGCGTGTGTTTAAAGGCCGTATGATCGTCTTCTTGGGAGGTCATTCCAGTGGCTTCAAAAATGTAAGGGAGAACGACACATATGACCCAACCAAGGCCCGATTGTTCCATGTTCGGGGAACTTGTGAAGATGATACCCGTGCCGTACAAGTAGAAGTTCAAGCTTCTTCTTTGGATTCGGATGATGTGTTTATTCTGGATGGTCCCTCTAGTTCTGTTACGTACATGTGGATTGGAAAGGTATATATTTTAGGAAATAACTATATAGTAATAATATGACTTCTTAGCTTCTCCATCTGATCTCTCTCTCTCTAAATAAAACGAATTTTTATTAGGGGGCGTCTGAAGATGAAAAAATGATGGGATCAAAGGTATTGACATTTGGCTAGTTAATTATTTATTAGTTAGTGGAAAACAATTATTTATGATTCCCTTTAAATCCAACCCATTGAAGGTGGATAAGGTGGTATCTCCTGATCGGACAGCCGTTAAAGTCAATGAAGGTTCTGAGCCTGCAGAATTTTGGGCCCTTCTCGGTGGAAAAGGTATACTCAACTATTCTATATAAATATTATAATTGCCCATGTACATTTATAGTTATAGTAATTATATATAGGCCCATACACTACTGACGATTCTGCTGTTGACACTCCTACGTTGTCACCTAGACTCTTCCACTGTTGTATTGTTCCGCCGTCGACTGAACTCCGGGTTGAGGAAGTGTTCAACTTTGGCCAGGATGTAAGACAACAAGCCAAATTATTTCTAATATGGAATTTAATGCATTTGACTGTTTCAAAAGGATCTGAACGAGGATGATGTCATGGTCTTGGACACTGGAGATGATGAAATATTCATCTGGGTTGGCAAAGGAGCTTCTCCAGAGGAAAAGAAGCACAGCAATACTATGGCTGATGTATGAATGACATTCTTTTTAACTTTCAAAATACTTACTCAGGTTCTCAAAATCTAATGAACAATGAATTTTATGAATGAATGAATTTTAGGATTACATCAAATCCAACCACCAAAAAACAGGTGGGAATGCTGTGACAATCTCGATTATCGTAAAACAAAACCAAGAGCCGGACGCTTTCAAGGCTTTATTCCCATCCTGGAATGATGATCACTGGAAGGTAATATTGATAATACAAACTACTTGGAATTTTGGGAATAATCTATCAAAGGTTTCTCAATCATATCATATCATATCATGTGGTCTAATTTCATCCATTTCTTAAAACAGAATATTTGAGCTCTCTTCTGCTTTCTTTACAAACTTCTTTTCTTATCAAAAAGTTAGGTACATTGAGAAAGGTAACGTTGAAAAGGATGCCGTGACTTTTGCCCCTTTTTAGACTGAACCTAGCGTTCTATACCACTGACCTGTTTTCACCCACCCTTGAATTAGACTAGAAAATTTTTTTTAAAATAGTTTTTAATGCGATAGATGCTTAATTCTTGAATACCACTAACTTATTTTTGAACTCGAAGCAGTGAAAATTTAACCCATCCTACACCTAGATTGTTATTAGAATTTTGCATGCCAAGACATAGAGAGATTTATGATATTCAAAATAATTATTTGTTTTACTTTGGTATCAAATTAACATCAATTCCCGACTTTCTACAATTCTGCAAACACATGAGATTTAACTAATTTATTGTTTTTTTTCTATTTCTGTTCTTAGAATCTCAAATCCATGGATGAAATGTATGCGGAAATCAATGCAAACGTTGATTAAGTTTCAGCAAGTGTTCTTACTATAATTTTCGGGAAATTTTAAACTCCACATTAATAATTATCAAATATTGGACAATCGATTTACCGCACAGTTATAACTTTTGGGTTCTGTGAATTGCACCAATTGAATCACAACTTCTGTTTTACTATGAATCAATGACTATTAATTATTGTAACTACAAAAATAAAATTTGAAAAATAAAGTGACCTGCTTATTGCTTTGAACTTTGGGTTCTTCGTTCAATATCTACTTGGTTAAATAAAGCTTTACTATCTGAGCTTATCCTTGGTCAAGGTAAAGCTATATGGCGAGTGCATAATTTTAAATCTCACATAAGAGCACCTTGTCCACTTTGGAAATCCTGTGTCGATTTTCAAAGAATTACATTAAATCCAAATAATGGGGAAAGCATTGATCTGAACCACAAGTAAAATTCGAAAACATTTATCTTAGCCAAAGCCCAGTTCTTGAGGAAGTGGTATCTGAGGCAGATCCACTGGTCTCCACATTTATTTATTTCTTCGGTGTAAACTGTATTTATACAGACCTTTGACATGGTTGTGAACGATTTCATCCTAAAATAAAAAGGGATCTTAAATTTTGCCACCTACAAACAGCATTGTACTGATGTGCTTGTAAACGAATAAAAAGTAAAAACGTACGTCTTTTGTGTGTGAAGTGCATGTTCGATGCCACGAATAAGGTCATTGGTTTTAAAAATTAGAATCATGGGTCTTGGTACACGTTCCAGTATCTCAGATATTTGTGGAAGATAGGTTCCAACATTTATTCTTATTGCTGATTCCTAAATTTATAAAGCCAATAAACGGTAAATATTATATTGTATATTCGTGCCATAGAACTATATACCGTATTTCTTCGAATTGGAGTCGCACACGATTCTAAGTCGCACCCCGACTTTCGGGAGCAAATATGGTCCAAAAATGGATACCTCGAATCTAAGTCGCACCCTGGTTTTTGGCTTAAGGTACACTAAATTATTCGATTGTAAGTCGCAGCTGCACTCACTAAATTATTCGATTGTAAGTCGCAGCTACACTCTGGTACACAGTGGTACCAGACTGCGACTTAGATTCGTGTTAAAAGTGGTGCCAGAGTGCGACTTAGATTCGTTTAAAAAGTAGTGCGACTTAGATTCGTGTTAAAAGTGGTGCCAGAGTGTGACTTAGATTCGTTTAAAAAGTAGTGCGACTTAGATTCGTGTTAAAAGTGGTGCCAGAGTGCGACTTAGATTCGTTTAAAAAGTAGTGCGACTTAGATTCGTGTTAAAAGGAGTCATATGGTCATTAGATTGAGTTACATTGGACTTCAAAAAATGCACACGATTCTAAGTCGCACCCGGGCTTTTTGATACAATTTTTGACCAAAAAAGTGCGACCTAGATTCGAAGAAATACGGTAGGTGTTATATTAACGTACATAGAAATCCAAAATCATTTTTTAAAATGATCTTATGCTCTTACCTCTTCTTTTGTGAACTTCTTAGAAACGCCTCCTTGTGATGTTATGGATTCCCATGAACGCCCCGTGACCATACAAGCAAACAAGCCAAATAGATCACCAACACCCAACTCCATTCCATATTTTTTAATTCCTTCAACATTTGAGTTAATAATACTGAGCCAAAACTGAGAGTAATTGTAACGGAACTCTGGAGAAAGTGTCTAAATATTATTGTGAATGAAATCAGTTAAAGTACTTGCATGTTATGGAGTTATTAAAAATCAAAGTCAGTATTCCACTGATTATATTTTACCGTATAAAGGCCATGGTCAAGTAAACAAATCTCCATTCCATAATTTGGATTGTTCCATACAAGTAGATTTCCAGGATGAGGATCACAATGCACAAACCCATGTTTGAATATCATTTTTGAATATAACTTCCCTACTTTTTCAGATATTTCTGATGTGGATATTTTGTTTTCGTTCATGTAATTTAAGTCATTAATTTGCCCCCCTTCGCAATATTCCATAATGAGCACCCGCTCCGTACTGTGCTCCCAATAAATTTCCGGAATCTAGTTAATGGACCATAGGGTAGTAAAAGTACTAACAAAATATTATCAAATTAGCAGCTCTTCTAAGCTAGTAACTTAGCTTACCCGCAACCATTTGCAATGTCGTAGTAGATCCCGAATTTTATCAGCATTGCGACCCTCGTTTAAGAAATCTAGCTCCATAGGCAGATTTTTCTTCGTTTCCTCAACAAGCCACACAAGTTTGAAGTCTGGGAACAGCCAATCAGCCGTCCGAACCAAAATCTCCATTGTCTTCATATCAACATATGAATGAGCTTTAACCTTTGCATGTTGAACTTTCACAGCAACTGTTTCTCCGGTTTTTAATTTTGCTTTGTAAACTTGAGCAAGTGATGCAGCCCCTAGAGGCTTATCTGCGAATTCGCTGAAAATTGTGCTCGTTTCCTGTCCAATCAAAATTTTTGTCAATTTAAGTCGAATAGTAATTGTACACAACGCTTAGTTGGTTTATGTGTTGCTGTTTACCGAGATGTTCAGATCCTCTTTAATAACTCGAAAAACCTCTTCAAGAGAAGAGGACGGGGCTTGGCTATGCAAGATTCTCAATGTTTCGATATATGGAGGAGGAAGAAGGTAGTCCAAAGCTCCCATGTGCTGTCCAACTTTAATAAACACTCCTCTATTAGCTTTACATAAATCGAGTAATCTCTCCGCAGATCGTTTATGAGCCTACAATACAAAACCATACAAAGCCAAGTTAGAAATTCTAAAGAATCTCGTTAAAGATATTCCAGTCTAAATCTGAGTCAATAAAATTTATTACGTCGGTCCATATTTTCTTGGCTTCCTCAGGATCATCCGGCAACGGCTTGGAGTAGACGTTTAACTTGTAGTCCGCAGTGATAGCTGCAGCCTGCAAAAATCCTTATATTGTTATGACTTCAATTCATTCACCCCAACCGGCCACACCGACATTTAATTCAATACCGTAACTTAAAAACATATGATGTATACCGTGTATACAGCTCGACCAAGCCTAATAACACCGATGGAATTGATATCCCAGTCATTTTGATACAAATTCACACCACCACCAGCAGTTGCCAGTCCTCCACCAAGCAGAAGAAACTTTCTGAATCTCATGGTCACGGATTTCTAAACTAAAATATTACTCCATGAGCTTAGTTTACAGTTTATATTGTTTATAGGTCACACAATGCTTATAACAGTTATAACTTACTTACCTTGTTTGTTTTCCTTTTTTTAGCAGAAACCAGCGAGTGAACTAGCGAAATCTTTTAAGCTCAACTCCACAACACAGCGTCAAATTGTAAATTCTGTACAATTCGAAAGACTTAATGTACACTTGTCCGTGACCTTATCAAAGAAACTGCAACTCCACATTATTCAAATAATAATAATTTAACTAAAATACATGAAGAACACGGAAGCAGTCGAAAGAATTGCAAATCATTCCATTATTTCGCCTCTTTTCCTCGAGTAAAACGTATTAGAGTAGTCTTAGTTCACTCATGGTGATTGACCTTTGACCTCTTAAGATGGGCTCGGCCAGTCGGAAGTAGCAACACTCAAATTTAGACAAGTAACTTCCTCTAAATACTAGACTTGAATTTCTAGCTCAGCAGCCTCAGGGTTTTTTTTTTACCGAGATTTTAAAATTTATAAAACCGCCTTTAGATTTTTATTTGTACTCTATGTCTAATTTATTGAGACGTAAAAAACTCGAGTTGATGCTTAAACACATAAATTATCTCATGCACTTAGAACTTAGCCATAATTGCTATCATCCATTAGTTATTTATCCATACTTATTATAGGTAATTATAGTTCAATTAGCCAAAAATATGCATAAGGAAAAAAGTTAATCATCCCATTAATTTAAGTCATAAAAAACCTCAATTGAGCATAATGTGCTCGGTTAATTATTTATTCGATCCTTGAAAGTGCACTTAACCAAATATAAATAAAATAAATAATTATCAATATCGTTCAAAAGCAAGTGGAATTTCCCAAATTTCCAAACTCAACTTCATACCTTGTTTGCATATATCTGTAATCATAATTGCATTTATCAATAATTGCCCATTTCTGTGCTGAGGCAAGAAAAAGCTCTGCATAATTGAATAAATCCGCATTCTTGGAGACTGAGCAAGTGAGGAATTACGTATTTTCCAGGGAAATGTCATCCATGCATTACAATTTCAAACTTACTTGAGGCATTCAATCCTTTTTGAAGCCAAGTCGTTTGTCATGTTTGTAAATTAAATAGTTCGTACTTGAATGTCATTGACTTGAGCCTAATTGCATACATTGAGCTAGTAATAGTCTAACAGATAAGCTACATCCAAATTAAACCAACACAGCGAGTATGCAAATGCTAAATTGGTTTTCCTAGTAAATCGATCAGAATAAAACTTTGAGCGTGTACTGATGCTCCGTTCCTCAAGTTTTCTCCTGTCTTTGTATTTGTCTATGCATATTCAGCCCCGATTTGTGACTTTCTCTCTTTCCAAACGTCCCAACTTCTCAGAAGAGGTATTTCCGAATCTAAAGGGATAGGATCGAAGGGATCAAATTTAGTGGTTTGGTTGAGGGTACAATTTCATGAAATGTGATAACTTCCAAAGGTGAAGGATCTATGTCTGATTGTCGGCTTAGAAAGTGTCGGTTGTCTGTCTGTCTCCCTCGTATACTATATATATCACATACCTATTTTCCATCTACTTTCACCATGGAACCTTTTCGGGAAAAACTAGAGACTGTTTTTTATGTTTTTGTTCGAATCGAGAAATACTATTCGATACCCGTTGGTAAAGGCAGCAGTAAAGGTGGCAGTTATGCAGATAGAGTTGAGACAGGAATGGAATCGATAGGTTAAAGGAATAGCCATTGAATTGGGGTTTTAAGGCTCTTGGAAAGTAGATCTGAACAGATGGAATGGATCTCTCTATCCCTTCGGTGAGGGCAATAGATGATGATCATGATACCATTTCCAGGAGTGTAATGTTCTTCTTAGGGCTGATCATTTTATGAGCCCAAATAAAACATGCAGGCTGGAACGCCTCCTTCAAGTTACGTGCATTCTTGGGTCATCCATCCATTACTTTCACCCGCAATTATCTACATCACTTTAAATGCCCCCAATGGCTCACATTCTCTTTCACACAATCTACCTAAATACCCCTTAGAACTTATATAAGCCTCCATTTTTCCATCCCTTTCATCCGCCGAGCTCTTTGAGACTGAGCCTTTTAACTTCGGCTTCTCATACAAATACGGACCTTCAAAGTCATCTATGAGCAGAGATATCCGGAAATAGAAATCTATGAGAACTGATTGGGTAGACGATGGCTGTCGTGGACTGAATATCCGAATGCAAGGGACATGCCTTGGAGAAGGATAAAGTGCCAGTTATCTCAAATAATGCAAGTAGGTACAACTGATTTCCTTCATTTTCAAATCCCCCTGGGGAGGAATCGAACAGGACTGATCTTCCTGGGAAATGTCAACAAAATTACGTGAGCTCATTGAATCTTGGAATTGAAATCTCTAAATAATTGACAAGTTTTGAAAAGCCAGAAATCCTAAATTCCTTTTGTATAATATATATATGGACTCGAGCACATCTCTGAGGGTTAGTCTTCTCTGTTCCTCAAAGCATATCCGGTTCCATGTGATCCCGTTTCACTTGTTTTGCGGCTTAGCGGACTAGAGTGCTCCTACATCCTCTCGTCTTATCATGTTGAGGAAATCCGGGAGGTATGGAGTATCAAATCAACATCCCTGAAGTAAACCACACCATGAAGATTCATGATTCACAGCCTCATAGTGGCCTTCCTTTTAGCACAAATTGACTGTGCATCATCATATCGCAGAACATTGAGTAGTTGTGCGAGCACAGTCGAGGTTCCACTAAGAACTACCTATACACATACTCATCCACCTACCTGAGCTGCCTAATCCGAGTCAAAGCAGAAATCCTTCCAAACCCCCGGGCTTTGTTTGGCGTTTCATCCTCCTCATCACCGACATCAACTCCGAACTACGGGCAACTAAGGCTAACAAAATCCAAGGACCAAAAGGGAGGAAGTCATTGATGCTTAGTTTGAGCTACTTTCATGCATGTTTATTAAGCACCTACGTGTACATAAACTTGCAATCTTTACAATTAGTTAGTCTATCCGAGTAGAAGGCCACTGAGGACTGAGTAGTTGTTTCAAAGTGGTGCTAATTAGCAAGCTTCTATTTTCATATCTTGTTACCTCATTTATGAATACTCTATAGAATTTAGAAGCTCCTTCCCCGTCTTCTCCCATATCCTCTCGAATGGAAATTGTGAGTGCTGTTGCTTGGAGCTTATCTAATCTACTTCTCATTGCATTGTTTTACATAGAATAAAATACACAGAGAGGGGCACAGGATATTCTAATACTCAAAGTTGTACTCCAACTTCACGACCTATTGGCTGGAGGCAGTGAGAGTCCACACAGTCTTGTTGTCCATGATCTCTTCCAGTCTGGGTGTCTCGGTCTACCAACTACAAGACTTACAGGGCTACACACAAGTAGAGGAAAGCTTTGAATATCTGGACAAAATGGTTGAAAAAGTTGTTCCTTGAAAGACTACTTATAAGACTTGGTAAAGGGGGAAATCTCATTGAATTTTAATTCGTTCGTGACAAGCTAGAAAAATTCAGTGCCCTTCCTACAAAAGGCAAACAGAGGAGGCCGAGTTCTGAGGAAGACTAAGAACAACGGAGTATAAATTGCTGTTAAAGTTTGCCGACAAATTTTAATTAAATGGCTATATATGTTGTGGATTCTAAATTCTAGGAAATACAATCTACATTACATGGTCTATTTGAATATCAGCATAATACAATATACCACTTACCATATGGAGAGAAAAAAATCCCTTTCTCCTTCTCTCTCCCTTTCTCTCTTACTTACCTATAGTATATAACACATTTGCATGAGTGACATAATACCGACAAGTTCCAACGAACAGAAAAGTGACTGGAGTATCAGAACTTTGGAACAAGTGAAGAAAGCACGGTGAAAGCTGAGAAGATTTACATACTCTTTTCTCCGAGTTGTAGAACAACCTATGTTGTTAAATTTTTACATTCAGTATATTGGAGAATTTATTTGTGTTTCATGTCTGACATGTATACCACATGTCATTTTGAAAATATATACATAAAACAAAAACTATCTAGACGATACACTCGTTCAACCTTTGACCAAATTATTTCAGAACTTGCTTCAAATTTCCTTTTTACATTCCAAGATACAATACATAATCAATAGACTCGTTGAAATTCAGAACAAAGCGAACATTTGATTCATTTTAATTTATCAGTCAGTATCCGTACATATACAATGAATTTTTTGAAGTCTAATTAAAATATCAAAATATTCCAACTGTTTTTTACCTAGGGGTTTTGGCAACAACGAAAACTACTCGATATTGACCCAATTCAGATAAAATAATCTCATAAATGAATTAAAAATAATGTAACCGGGTCTTTTCGACTTTTGAATCAATCTCATCATTCGGCTTCTTCAATGACACGCTCCGCCTACGACATTAAAACCGTTCATCCAGTGCTGCAGTTGCTATTATTTGTACTATGATTTTATGCATGCAATAAATATTGTTATTACCGTGGAAGATTTTCGTATGGCCTTTGCAAAGTATTCAAAATTATATTCATAGTTTGAAAACGTACAAAGTAAAAGGGAGGGGAAGAGGAGTTGAAGAGGAAATAAAAGTTACAGCTCCATGTACTGTAGTCTGTAGGTTGTTGGTAGGCAATGTAGTAGTTGAGAAAGTGTAGGCATATCATAAAGAATACAAGCCACACGAATGAATAATAAAAGCTTTTTAGGTAATTCATAAGATTTCAAACGCAGCTGTAGCTCTAAACAGCTTTGTCTTTCCTTTATAAATCCATTAAAAGAGAAATCTACTTGTTTGTAAAAGAGCCGTGGAAAGTGATTCAGGGGCCAATCTTGTTACACAAGCCCACTACTCCCAGATTCACAGCAAGTCAGGGCAAGATCTTTTTATATTTTGTCATCCTAAATAATCCTACCCAGACTTGATTCAAGATTCAAAAATTCAAACCCAGAATACCACTTTGTCCAACCCATTCATTCAACACTTTCCACAGACCTTTCTCCTCCCGAATAATTTCGATTCTCAGAAAGGTCAATTCAACCCCCTTCATCCGTCCGTCATGATTCATGAATTCTTTCAGGAGTTATAGGAGCCTGCATAACAAACTTTACATCTTCAGAAACCCTAAGATAAAAAGAACGGGCTAAAAAAAGGCTTTCCTACGGCTTATAAAAAATACTGAAGATGGTATATATTTTTTAACGAACATACCCTGTATATTTAGGTATACTGTTGTGTATGGTCTTCCCTTGTTTACCCCGTTGCTTTAAGTTGTGTATGATTTCTTAGAAAATCCTGTCTCTTGATTATGATTTAGCATATTCTTTTACTTCTGGGACTAATAGAATAGAAGCTTTTATTCTGTCTTTAGTATTTCTCTCCACTACTACTTCTCCATGCTACTTTCCCAACGAGGGTATGAAAAAAAAGTCCTTAACGACCCTTATTACTTTTACTTAGAGATGACTTTGTAGTTTCTCCCTCATTTTTCATAACTGAGGCACCACCAGTCAAGCCAAGGTTCCTTTCCCTCTTCCTTCCTGTCACCATTCTCCTATTATACTCTCCTAACTACTGCAGCTAATAACACTTACTATCCCTCATTTTATGTACATGTATGTCCCTATTGTGTGTATATGATATATATAGGTATTGTTATCTTATTATGATTCACTTACCGAAGGACAAGACAGGACATCTGAGAATAAAGCTCGCGTGTGTAGTATGTACACACCCTCCAACTTTGTCCCTTCTGCTTCGAAAGCGCTCCGTCAGCAAAGATCATTACAGTTTATTAGTACACATCTTGAATTCAAGTCGACAGGCTTAGAGTTTTCCTAGTCTTGAGAGTTGAGTCCTTACACTCCTTTCCTTATGATATGAGTTCCCTAGATTCTAGATTGGGGACGATATCTTCATCATATAAGCGTCTAAGCTTGTCTAGATAAGAGAGGAAGTGGCGCTTATGGCAGTCATTTAGTTATTAATTTATCTAATGTTCCCTCCGCCCTGGCTCTGCATTACTCTTGCCGCTCTGTAGAAATTACCAACTCGGCTCCGTATCCAATTACTAATTAATAAATACGTCCTCCTTTGTTAACACACACCATCAACCATAATGTCTCCAACTCTTATGCACACATATCTCATTTATTATGTCTAAAGGCTTTCTTCAATCTCCAGCCAAATTCGCTCCATTTCAACACCAAAGCCAAGTCCACCACGAGGAAATATATTCAAAAACTCCAGAGCTATTTCCTACACTTGTCGGATGTTTCTTTCTTATCAGGTTATTATCACATTAAAATGCATCTACATGGATCTACCAACCTTATGTTACCTTATCAGCTAACGAGGGACTGGAAAGTGGGGGGTGGGTATGTCAAGCATTCCAAGACATGAACAAGGAAATCATTCAAGGAGTTTCCGTTCGTAAGTTCGTACTGGTCTTTGATGCATTGAATGTATTTGTAACAATGGTGAATTGTTGAATGTGAGTTTACTCCGGTTAAGTTTTGGGTTGTTCCGGAGCAGGAATAAATCTTGGTGGGCTTCCCATTATTCAAGGGATGCGGATTAGAGAGTGGAATGTGAATGCGACCATGTGCCACTTTAATGTAAGTCCTGGATTATGTTTCTAATTCCATTAAATGCAGGGGTACATTGAAATAGGAAATAGGAGCTCTACCACCTCCACCACTACCATACCGTTTTCATTCGACAGCCTTTAAGACTCCAAATAGATATCTCCACATCTCTCAGTATATTCAGAGAGGAGAAAATAAATATATTTTATTCTGAAGTGTACTGTATCTCTCTCTCCTCTCTGAGTCTTGGAAATTTGGAATGAATGTCTCTTATTGTGGAAATAGTACAAGTTGTATAATATGGGAGGCCTGTGTGATGGCATCTCTCTCTGTATATAAGAGCCCCACATCCACACCAATTAATTCTCCTCGCCCTGAAACAAAAGCTTGCCAATTCATCCTTCTTATTCCACCTTATTCTCTCCCCACCTAAATAAAGTCATTTATTCTGATCCTCTCCTTCTCCCCTTCCGTCCTAAGCAGACGTAAATTTAAAGACCACATTTTGTTCCCAGTATAAAAGAGGGGATGTGCATATAGAGCTATAAATACTGAGGACCTATGCCCTCAGTTAGCCTAAGACAATCAACGCCTTTTTCAAAAGATTCCACGCTCTTTGCTCTCCTTTAAGAGGGCCAAAGTTTTTCTTCCATTTGGGATTGTGTGATTCTGACGTTTTCTCCTCAGCTGTCTTTCATCATCCCGAATTCCCTAATCCCTTTGATCTTCATGTTTTCAGCTTATCGTCCATCCTCTAATACGACTCAATGAACCTTCAACTATACACTTATGTCTCTCTCGCTATTTGTCCCTTTGCTTTCTCCAAAATCTTGTGTTTTGGGTTCTTCTTGACGGTGGTGGTGGTGGTCCTCGTGCTTTCACCTAACTCATTAGGATTCCTCCAATGGTAAAAGGAGGATTCCAATGTGTCTCTTTGTATGTCAACTACTCTAAGCGATTGAGAGGCTGGGAGGATGGGATAAAAACACAAGGCAGTTCCGTGAGGCTTGGAACTGTCGCAAGTTTGAAATGTTTGGATGGCTCAGTGTTGAATGTTGAATAAATAGACTGATTTACATTCAAGTTTTATACGCTATGGACTAGCAACTCTGATATTGCAGACGGGGGCTTGACGGTGGTAGTTGGAATTCAAATGGAGTAATTTGTGACGAGCCCTTTTAATGTAAATTGGTGGAGAAACGTGAAACAGTAGGGGAATCAATTCGTGAAGGAAACGGCAGGAGTTTGGGTTATAGTGTTTTAATGTATCCACACGGATAGGCATTTGCTCTTTGACTCTGCAAGGGAATTAATTTTATTACAAAATTGTAAGGAACTACCAAGGGCCCTGTGGGGGGTAAATGGGCGAAGAAATAAAAGTCAAAAAGTTTCCACTCTTTTGCCCCAACCGATGATGATAAATACAGTTATTTTTCCCCCAAGATCCGGTTCCATTAATCCCTTCATGGATCTGAACTGAATTACCTACCTCCGATCTCGAAATCCTTATTTGTACTCTGGACAAAATACACAAGACTTTTTTAAGTAGCTTGTTCCCATCTATTACCCACATCCCCCCACATGCATGCAGATCCCATCCCCATTTCACCCTATAACCATTCAAGGATTTCAAAGCCTATTTCATACCAACTTAAATTTAGCCCTGAGCGTTTAGAACTGTGGAAATGTACATGTAATTCTAGTATTAGCTAAGATATCAATGCTAAGTGTGTTCCTTGGAGCCCTATAGGGAACTTACCGTATCACTATTCTTGGGTATGAATGTTTGTAAATTAAAACGACTTGGTTTCCCCTGATATGAGCTATGGAGGTTGGGGTAATATATTTCCGTGTCGATGAGTTGGCTCACTCATTCTTCTTTTATGTATGCAGATCTAACAAAACAACATAACAGACTGATGTACTTTTTGCATGTTTGTTCTCAATTACAGTCCACCGACACGCTCTTGGCTACCCGACGTAGCTCTCCTGGCTCAGCTTGTACCTTTTTAATAATATAATCACACAAGGAATATACCCTTCATAGCTGATACCACGCATTTCCACGTGAAAAGTCTTAGCTCCAACAAAGAGTTGGACAGTATCAAGGAGAGATCTTTAAATCTCCAGCCTTCTTCGGTATGACGAGTTGGAAATGTCAGGATATAATAAAGGAGACTCCCCATCAGGCAGCTTGGATTTGACCATCATCAACCATCAAGGGAAAGCTCTAAGGGTTTTCTAACTTTGAATCACCCTCACGGGTTACGAGGATGGGAGAGTTCGGTCTAAAGGCCATTAGGGTCTCAGACCAACGGCTAATGTCTTGTTGTTCTCGACAAGGGGATAAAGGAAAGACTTATTCTTCCCTGAAAATTAATGTCTTTGCAAAGGTAATGTAAAATAAACATAGATGTGTAGAGGAAAAATTCGAATTGTTCCTTGTACCTGTTTTGTTTACAAACAAAACCTGCCAATGTGCAAGTAAATTTTGTTATTTTACTATCAGTCTCGCTTTTACGCTTTCAGATTCCAGGAATGAATAAAAAGACGAGGGTGGAAAGGTCATGTTGGAGCTAGAAAAAAACATCATCACTTAATCCCTCTCGAGAACTCGTCAAAACTAGTCAAAAGTCGTAAAATACTACTTCTGACTTGTATTAATACCCCTTAATATTTTGGAGGGATCGGCGATGAAAGACTTACAATCCAATTACCCTGATTACCCGGAGGATTAGAGAGACTAACAAGCATAAAAGTTGTTAAAGGTGAAACATCAAAACCCCTAAAGAGGCGAGGAATATTTATTACTTACCTAAGAACTATTCCGTAAGGCTATAGAGACTTTATTTCATTAAAAATTTTGCGGTGTAATTATAAAAGATTTTGCTTGTCATGGATTTAAAGTCTATTGAAATGGGAAAACTCTAACTACCCTCGAATAGAGAGAATTCGTTGGTCGTCTCGCCAAATTAGAGATTTAAAGTAACGTTAGGTTGCATAGAGAGGAGTAGTAGATCATTAAAAGGACTTTTCAATAATTAGCATCCTTTGGAAAGGAGTAAATTAGAAGTTCTCGTGGTGGTACTGGCAATAGTGGTGGTGGGTGAGTGAAAGTCGGCCAGCAACCCAGGAGGGCAAGGAGTGAGGCAAGGTTCCAAAATCACTCAAGTATCCTCATTCATAAAATGGACTCATGGTATCTTATACCCACCACCTAGAGCCCATACATTCATTTATATATGAGGAAAACTAAGAGCCAAATCTTTTCGTCGAATCGTATACACAAAATCAGGGAGGTTGATTTCTTTTCATCTGTAAAAGGGACTCAAGAGGTTAGCTATTCCCAAATGCCTTGAAAATCCAGGAAATCCTAAACCTCTACCTAGAACCTTACCTGTCCACTCGAGTGAGGATAATCCTCTCTCACCCCAGCTTTAAAATCGACTTGTAACGGGTGGGATTCCATAGTGCTTCATGAGTTACAGATTTCTTGGAGGGTGGAGAGATTACAGGATTTCAAAGACCCTCTGTTTTCACTTTGAAACCAAAAAAATATACACTAAAGCCAAAAATCCGCATGTTTTATTCCTTAAAATCTGTGTAATGCATCTTTCAGAAGGATATAAACTTGTCCTTATCTCTCTAGGGATAAAGGATAAGATGTATTTTAACTTTAAGTATTTCTGTTGTCAGTGTGGCTTTTTCACAGCTTTCACCTTGTCAAATGGAGGGGGTATGAATTATCTGAAAGGCGTTAGAAGCTTTCACAGCTTGGACTCTAAGCCCTTGATACCCCTTCTAAGTATTTTGAGGGTGGTGAGATTTATGTCAACCTTTGACCCCAAAGTCCTTCATCGATGGGGAACACCGGTATTGACTATATTGGCTACCTCCACAGCTCCATAAAAACATAAGGGAAAGGAGATTGGCTTCACTTAGTCCCCACCACTTTGATTCTCCCTTGCTGTCACCTCGAATAAAACTTTCCACATGTGCTCTCCGTCCATTTCTCTCCTTACTTCACTTTCATTCTCCTTCATCTCATCTCTTTCTGACACCTTGGAGCTCTTTTCGGCAGTACAATTCCGACTACTGACTAGCTAGCTGGTCAAGCTATACAACTAATGATATGGCTATTACATATCTCAGCTATATGCGTGTATGTAGGTGGGAATTGTTGGCATTAAGAACTTGGCATTGGGATGGAGAAGTGGCCATCCCGAAAGTACTTAAAAGGATCATTTGATGATGAGAAAAGAAGAGGACTTCACTCAGGTTTATATTGCTCAGTGAGCATACAGCGTCATTCGCAAAAGTGGTTTTATTGGCCCAAGTACTTACTTAGGTTTTACCTGGATCCTATCCTGGCCCTAAAGTCCATACACTACAGTACAGTACGTTGCCACAGCCATGAACATGGCATGGCAAAAGGACTTGTGTTTGATGTGCAATAATTTCTCAGTGGCAAACCATTTATTTGATTGAGTTTTCCTTTCGAGGGGAATGAGTTTTTTAGGGCGGAAATCGACGGAGAAGCAAATGGCTTATTTATGACGGATGCGGCAAGGTGATCAATAGGTCGTATCATAGTTATAGCTCACTAAGGTGTATTCTATGTCGTGTGGGGCTGCAAAGAGTTTTAAGATTGGTGGGGCTGCAAGTAAAACGTATAGGGGTTTAAACTATTTGGATCTTGGTAGGAAATGTTGACTTGACCAGTCGGACATGTACACCTATGATGATTGGACGCTGTCCCTGTAGAAGGGGTAGAGTTGTCATGTCACCCTGGATTTTTAGCAAGGAGGGAGATAGGTTGATCCTTCATTTGAGAATGATAAGGATTAGCATTTAGAGTGGATCTAGGAGATTGGAAATGGTCGTGTCTAAAGAGAGGAAAAATGCCAGAAGTTGATATCTCTTAACTCCTCGGATGATGATGAGGATGGTTAGTGGTAAAGGGAAAGAATGTTATCTCCACTTCTTCGCCCAAGGTTTTAAATTCTGATGTTAGATTTCCTCAAGTGGTACGGACTGTGGAGATGTAACTAAGTCTGTATGATAATAGTATATCTAGTGGCGGTAGGGATGTTCCTCAGTCCTCCAAGTTCCGAGTGGAAAGCCCAATTTCGTTTTAACTGGTAACCATTAGGTTGGTAATTATGGAACCACTTGCACAGATAAAAGCTTCCAAGAGCAACATCTTTTTTCCACATGAGTTGTCTCAAAAGCTGCTTCACTTTCCCCAATGCTTTCCCCCACCACTACTGGCACTACTGGCAATACTATCCCAGGAGGAGTAGTACCAAGAATCCCAGAAATACATGTACAAGCTCCCCAAAGAATAAATCTCAGCCTGGTGGTCCTACAAGAGAAATACAACGGACTGTAGCATTATGATCGTGGTCGGCTGTTCATCTCCTAATCACGTCTCTTCCCTTTAATATTTCGATTTATTTCATTTCCGGGTCAATGTAATCATTCCGCTCGGCTCCTTCTAAGAAAGCCATTTCTGTCGGAAACTGACTCTCTGACCACCAAATCCCTACACAAATTATTACGCTCTCCTTAGTCTTATTCTTGGTACATTACAAGTCCCATTAGTCGACGGATTATGGCGAGGGGTACAAGGAGCTGGTGCAACAAGCCTCAACTTACTTGTAATATATTATTATTTCTAAAGACCCGTTTTACTATATATCCCCAGCATTAGCCACCAACTAGCTTAAAGGGCACCCTCGCCCTCAAATTAATGTCTGAGACAAAGGGCACAAAGACGGGGAGGGAATGCAAAGAAAGCCCAGGACTTGAGGGAGGGTAGAGTGCTCCTAACATCCGTGTCGTAATTTACAAGGGAGTTTTACCAGTCCAACTTAGTCTTTGGTTTAAAATTACTTTTTTATTCAAATTCAGACGAAACTGGGCTAAAGAGGTTTCATTCATTCACTTCCAAGACATTTTATTATGTACAGAATTACAATGACTATTTCTTAATTGCAAATGCCTAGGATGTATTAAACACCAGAGTAACGCTGTGTACTTATCATCTATAGCCTTAGTCTTACACATAGTAGTTATATACCTTATATCTTCATCATCCTCATCACCGTACAATTTTCAAGTCCCATTCATGTACTCCAGTTTTTTTGTATAGAAATGCGTAGGCAAGCAGGCATGCTTTCTCAGCTCTGTGATCTTGGAAATTCCGACTTTAAAATTTTCCTCAGACGCTCCCAAATATTCCGAAAGTTTTTTTTAAAGAGTTTAAAATTTAAAACTGAAAAACATTTAAAATAACTTATAGGCTAATTAGTTTGGGCTAGGTTAGGGATTTATAATATTTGCTAGCAGTATAATATAATTATTAGAGATGGATTAGCTAGGGGCTCCGAAGGTAGCAGTTTATTGTGTGTACGTGTTTAATATAGTAATTATTATTATCGTTATTATTAGAGGGAAGGACATTTAGTGGATTGTGGAACACTCTCTCAAAATGATTTCCTTAGTTTTCCTTGGAATCCGTACGAGTAATTGGAGGAAATAACTGCGGAATATTCTTAATTAATTGTAGCACTATTATATGTAGTGTATACTGTAGTATGTTGTTGTAATAGGTGTAGAGCCTTGTAGAGGGAATTATAACGAGAGAAAGATATTTGACTCGACTTGTTAATATGTTATTATATACGTTTTGTTATATGTTATGTCGTCTGGAGTTATGCATTAAGTTTTTAGGTTTGTAGGTAATTGACCTCGTTCACGAAGGCCCTTGCGATCACACAAATATCCTCAACTTCCTTTAATGGTTTTAATATATACGAGCGTATCCAATTTAGTGTCATGGTAAAACTTTTTTAAACTGACTTGGGTTTCGGGTTGACTCCAGCACGTTGACTTTGGTTCATTTATATTATTTATGACATGACCCTTGGGTATGTAGGTAACTCAAGTTGGGGTCAGCATCAGCACGAGTACAAGAAGTTGACATATATTTTTTGCTAGTGGCACTCCATATTTTAACAATAATATGAGCACGGGTCGCAGCTTTTCATGTTCTTTGGTCTCATATAAGTCTTGTTGAGATAGTACATAGTTTTGTTTTTTTTAAACCAGCAACTAAACATGAGACACTTAATAACTTAACAATTAGTATGTTTCCCAATTTGTAAACCTTGTCCTTCTTTAAGTATTTCTTTGGGTTAAATATTAAAATGTGGAATATATCCCTTTATAATAATATGTACTCTTAGAAAAAACAGTTCCCGAGTCCAAAAAGTCTTGTTATGCAGCAATTCGCATTTCGAGAATATGAGGTAAGATAGATGATAGATGGGTGGGCGTGGCTTATCTGAGATGGTGGGGGTGGCTACTAGATATGAAAGCGAATAGTTCCAAGCTGACTGTAACGATTGCTGTAATAACTACTAACAGGGAACACTTAGAGTTGATACTTCGTCCACTCCCAGAGTCGCTTGAAGCTTCTGCAAAAAAAAACACAGCATAATTCAGACGATAAGTGAGATTAGGTTAAGAACTACACATGTATGCATTTATATAAATGCATAAACATAACTTGAGCTAAGGTGGTCGGTGAGGCATATTTAGATTAAACTATTGGTAAATCAATTTAATATACACAAATTGTTCTTGTTGGTTTTCATGGAATTTTTTGCCCCTGCCGATTCATTTTATTTTGAGCTAATCTGGTGTGGCTAGCATGTAAGTTGGACACGTACACTTTTCGATAGTCAGATTGTGGTAAGTAAATGGTTGCGCGCTCTCTTCGGGACTAACTGGACTGTGTGCTTTTTGGAAGGGATTTATAGATTTATTTTTTATTATTATTTTTACTCAGTATTTTAGGACTATTGTTGTGGGATCTAATTTCTCAAAAGGAAGGGGAAAGGGAGTGACAGGAATTGATTGCCTTCCTTCATGTTCCACGTTCTCTCGTCTTGTTGCGTGCCATTTTTACCCTTAAGGATAAGGATCCGAAACGAAATTTGCTAATGCATCTTGTTAAGTGAGGTTGTCATGTAATGTGATCATCTGGATAAATAGGGTTATAAAGCAGCTCCAAGGTACTCATTAGCTCAACAATTAGGCAAATATTCTAATTCTTTCCCGTTCAAGAGAAAATCTACCTTGAGGCTCATCCGGCCTTTGGCTTATAATTTCTTATGGAAACTTGAGGACTAATCTTGCTCCATTTTCTTTGGGATTAAAAACCGACAAACTTTGTTAGTCTACTTGATTGTGAAGGGGAATTACATTATATTATGTTATTAGCACCGTATTAAATATTAAGTATTTACTACGTACTGTTCAAGACGCACGGGCATGCGAGGGCTCATACAGATTGGCTCATCACCTTATCAAATATCATTACGAATGGATTGGAAACTATAATCTATAATTTATACTAATGTTATAACTAGGGTGTTTGACACAGTTTTAGATCAATTCGAACTGTCACTCAAGGAAAGTGCATACACTGGGAAACCGGCTAGAGTTGTAGGCGGATTATAACATAACACAATATATCCAGTCAAAATCCTCACTATTCGATTCTCAAATTTGATTCAAATTATAAAATCTTCACCAATCTTCTCCACAGTTCCTAAAGGTCTAAAGTAATCTGTTGGCAGATAGCCACCTATTCAGCCAGTGACGTGCTACATTGAAATGGATTTGAAAGAAATTCCTTGCTACTTAAAATGCTAGATTCTTAAGGGTAACCCCAGCCAGGCTTGAGATAACATTATCGAGATGCTCTCTGTTGATTTACGTGATAGAAAACGAACCTCGTTTACCAGGTGCAAATGTCTCTCTGCTCTCCAGCACAGGTGCTTTCACAGGTCGATCTCCTTCAACACTCTCTTCATTACTTCTCCAGTAGAGATTCGCAATGGTCGCCAAACACTTCATTTTCAAGTCCCCTCGTTTGAAATGCTTGTGTCGTACCTAGAATCACATAGCACCATCATTACAGCGAACTAACCCTTTTGACTGGCTTGGCTTAGCTGCCAGGACTGGATTGCTCAATGTGGCAGTAGAGCATACACTTGTCCATATTTTTCATCAACAGCTTTTGTAAGGGCAATATTCATGAGTTCTCAGGGCTCATGAAGAAAGTTTGAGAAATCCATGGGCAGAGAAACCAAGCCAAGTCTTGCTTCTACCTTACAAAACTGTTTATAATAATTTACCTTAAACTCTAATCCGAGGACTGAAGTCTCAAGACCCTCTTCATCAATGATAACAGGGTAGTGTCGAAGGAGAGCCTCCTCTGCCTGGATTCATAATTATAAAATATGTATATTACTTCCATACAAATTCATTATAAGCCTTCCCATGGCCTTCTAACTACTCCCTTGGAATATCTCCCAGCCTGATCTTTCATCATAATAATAATAGTCATAAGTTTTGAGCTTGGCTTGAGGTTTAGCCTCTCGGAATAATATTTTGTCTAAAAGCAGAGGAGCTTAGAGAGATGGAAAGGGACGGAGATCCACAGAGGAATTCCCTCCACTAAGTCCGATGAGAGACTAATGAATAGGCATGGAGATTTGGAACTCTCATGCATAATAATAATTGCATGGAATTTAGGATTTCAAGTATCTAATCTCGATCTATATAGAGAAGAGATATAGCTCCTACGAATACACTATCTCCCTTCCTCAGATTAAGGAACCCTGAACGTGTGTAACACTCTGCTCTAAATTAGCTCCATTAGATAGAAATAATGAATATAAATGAAATATATAGTACAAGCATCTGTGATACCGGTTCTTGATTGATAAACCAGGCGAGTTTGGCTGCGGGTCGGGAACGGGAAGATGTGCAGTTGATCCGAACTGTGTCCCCAATTTGGTACCTCGGCCTCGTCCCCTCGATCTGCGGACCTCCAGAATCCGGTAAATCTATACGGGTTGACAAGGAGAGAAAACATGAGCACAATGTTAAACAGAACAAGTTTTCTCCCAGGGTTGGGCTTAAATAGAAATTGAACAAGTCCCAGGTGTGGATAGATCGGTTAAAATAAAATACATTTATTGATTCCATCTTGTTGCGAGTATCAAATGAAATTGAGAGGTATACGGAGACGCGTCCTTAACTCAAAGTACATCCATACACTCCGTCCATACAAGTCGAGGGGGTTGGAGAATGAGTTGAGAGATAGTTTTAAAGAAACAGATGAGGTCACATAAGAAAAGGATAGGAAAGTCAAAGGGTCTCTTGGGTCCAGTCGTGACTTGCATCAGGAAACAACTACAGGCTGTAGTACAACCTCCTGCATAAACTACCAACAACAAAGACATGCCTCATCTTACAAATATTTCACTATTCACTTATATATTACCTAGGCCAAACAACTAGGAATACTTGGAGCCATAATCGCCACTATCCGACCAAGATTACTTTTGTCCTTGCAGACTTGGTCTAAACTCTCAAGTGTGCACGAGACATTCATGCCATAAATAATATTCTGCAAGCCAACTAACCTCCTCCACTTTAAATCTACATTCAATTTCTTTGAAACAAAGCACTGGGAATGAGACAATTCGAAAACTCTATCATTCAAGACTTGAACTGCCAAATGCAACTACGTCGTCCTTACCGAAGAACGTCCCTGGAAGGCATACACCCTCTACTCCATAAGTTCAAAGAAAATCCTTTTGAGCAGAAATTGCATAACTTGGAAGATTCATGATGCACAGGGATAAGTTTGGGAAATCTATTTAAAATTGCACTACGTCGTCGTCGTTTCAAGTTATGATATGCGAGTATGCTACGCCCTCGTAACCCACATCAATTTAAATTCCTTCAGTGTAGTACACGAGACTTCCCTGTCAATCTATGTTCCAAGTCCCAAGGGGGAGAAAAAGTCTGTGGAAGTTTCATTGTGCTTCCCTTACGTCAATTCTAGACTCAATTTCGTATCCAATTACAACTGGGGTAAATATATAGAAATAATCTCTTTGTAATTTCACCTCGAACAAGTCTTGATCCATCTAGCATAAAATACTCGATCAAGAACTGGCTCAGCTCATTCCAAAGAAACAATGGCAATAAGGGAAAGTGGAAATGACTGTATAGGAGGCGACAGATTCATATCTCAAATTCCCGAGAAAGATGAGATAGCTTCGGGGTAATCCATTTTCGACGTGTCCTCAAGTCCATTAAAGTCTGTGAAGACCCCAGAGCAGCGACCTTTCTCATAGGTCAGGGATTGAAATTCGAAATGGCAAACTCCTTTCCATAGGGCAAATGGACATCCCCTCCACTAGGTCATTTCATTCGTATGGATAAACTTTATGTGAATTGATTTGAGCGTGGGAAGGAATGAGATTCAGCCAACCCGATCCACCGAGACCTGGCAGAGCCGGAAAAGTTGTTAACCAACAACAAAAGACTTTATAAAAATGGGGACCCGGGTAGTATCTGAGTCACCAACCACTGGTCTTATTGAGATAGTTGATAGTAAATATATACCTATAAAACCCGGGTTGGTCCTTGTGTTATGTAAAAGAAAAAGGAAAAAAAGTCCAGTACATACAAGAACTGGGAGACTGGAGAGACAAGTACAAGTATAGTGGACTGCGGTTGGTGGCAAAAAGTCCGATCCTCGTGTCAGAGTCATATAAAGGTATTAGATTTGCTAAAGGTGATAAAACAAGAGGGAAAAATTGTCATAAAACCTCGGAACGGAACTCAGGACACGTTTCAGTACTAAAGTCTCACAACCAAATCTCCTTGGACTCTCTAGCAACCCATTCTTCCTTCCTCCTCAACTCATATTATACCACTGGACCTCCTAAGGATTCTCCCGCTTGTCCAAAACGCTGGTTGACAATTGAACCCGAATGGCTCAACATGATTTCTAGCAATAGGAACCAAGATGGGTACATACTTCTAGTAGGGCCAACAGTGCTACAAAAGAAGCGATAGTGGGATGGAGGGTGACTGAGGTAACTACTCCTCAATCCTTTCATATAATTCAAGTACTTAAATAGGCAGGGCTAATGGGATTGTTTGTATTACCCTTAGATGACGGAATCAACGAGGATGAAATAACGAGGTGTAATAAAACAAAAAGAGCTACTACCCGCTTCCTCATCAGTGTAATTCGTATTCACACCGAACAAGATCTTCAAAAGCCTCGACTAAAAGTTACAATAGGATGAGCCCACAGATGTCCATTCACACAAGACGTTGTCAGAATCGTACCATTTCCGTGTACTAATATTTTGAATTCCTGGACGACCCCTTTTCGCACGACAAGCGTAAATCCTGAATCTACATGGGAGATGAGTCCCTTCCCCCTGTACCAACGAGAAGTAAAAGTAAGAAGACGCAGTGACAGTGGCAGTGGTTGACATGGAGCCAAGCCCCATAGGGACCAAAAGACTCTCGGTGTCTCATCAACTATTCTATAGTTTCTGTACATACGGGTCTTTGTAGTACCCAGTTACCCAAAGCAGTACCATGGTACCAGTTCCGGCTCTAGATATTCCCTCTCCGTGAAACGTGATGATGTAATTAGAAAAAGAGACTGAGTGACTGAAATTCATCCTGGCTTCGCTTGGGTGTTTGATGATCTATCTTCCACGGGGACAAAGGGCCTTATACTTACTAGTTATTCTTTCTCAGCTTGTGCATTATTTAATTGCAAGGCTGGCAGCCTATTTATAAGAGCATGATAAGAATAGCTAAGACGAAGAAGCTATTAAGTATTCAGTCCAACGAGTCTATCTGTAAGACCCAGTACTACTGCTGAATTTCTCTGTCCTTATTCTACATCGTAGCCTCTAGTGCCCCCGTCATATGCGGTACTCAAGTAGAACAAGCTCCTATATGTAATACTCCTTTAAGAACTCGATTGCTTGGTGAAACTACACCCATTTTCTTGTTAAAGTCTAATGAAATCTTTGTAAAATTACCCGAAAATACCCGGTCCTTCGAAATCAATTGAGGATAACAAGGTGCCTTGGTAAAGAAGAGGGTTCTTTGTGTCTTTAACCACGCCTGAGTGACCCCGTCTACCTACTTTTTTGCATTTCTATATAAAAGGAATTTTTTCTTCATCTCTATAAATACCCCCACCACTGCCTGAGGAAAGTATGCAAACAAGCTTTGTATGTTAACCGTTAACAGAAAAAACAGAGCGAGCTAACTCCAGCGAGGTCCCGAAAAAAATCCCTTCTCATCTTTATTCATCTCCATACTTCTTTATGGATGTAAATCATAATTGAATCATTTAATCAGGCACATTATTATGTGCAAAGCATACAACCTAGTTCCACCAGTTTGGCTCTATGGATTAAGATATAAAACAGCCTCAGAGTACGATATATACATACATACACTTGGAGCTGCTGGAGGCAGGCAGGGTGTCTGTAGCTTGCTAATTAATTAGACGGGAAGATAGGCACTAAGGGATAATGGACAGGATGAAAATCCCTGTAAGTAAAAGAACAAGGAGAGTGACAATCTCTAGTAGACCATGTGTAAGAAGTCAATATCTCTCTATTGGATCTCACTTTTTGGGACAACTGGGGCTGGACACTATCAGCTATGCATTTCACATTCTCAATTCTCAATGCCGGACAAAATATCTCCAGGAGGTTCTCTCTCACTCTCTCTCTTTCTCCAAGAAGGGAAATAAATGAGGCCAATTTAATTAAGAAAGTTCCTACTGGAGGAGGTTATTGGATAAAAAAAAGTCTAGAGTCACAAATCAATTAGAAGAAATGGCAAAAATACCCCAAAGCCAAGTCCAGCCAGCTGATGTTAAGTTAAGTCAGGGAAATGTCCATCTTGGACTCACTTCCTCTGGATAAGGTAGTTTCACTCCATGGCCTGGGATTAAGTTCCCCTCTTACAGAATCCCAGATCGACCATTCAGATTTTTCTAATGAGCTATGGAATTAGAAATAAGACGGAGGGAGAGGGAGTCTAGGTTCCTAATGAGTTACTATAGGGGATTTGAAGGACCGTTTGAGTCTTAAGTTAAGTAGGGATCTATACACAACATAGGGTTGAAATCTGCTCCATCTTATCAATAATGGAAGTAATACTGCTACGTACAAGGGCTTTGAAACCTTAGACATTAGCCGAGTAGGAATGATGCTAAAAATGATGGGAGTGCCAGCATGAAGGATTATGCAAAGGAGAGGAAGGAGGGAATATAATCAATACTTAACCCAAGCTCGTGATCCTATAGGGTAGAAAGCACTTGAGCAATTAAAAAATCCAAGCCTAAAATGATGCAAGTGGAAGCCTCCAAACGGATCTTTAGCCTTGGACTTTCAAATCCTTTTATGAAGCCAAGCATGAAATACACTTTCTTCCTTCTTTTCACTCCATTCACTTCTTCCTCATCTCCATCCATGATGGTGAGTCTGTGGATCCATTCGCATCATAAACTACAACTGGCACAATGACCATGACATGCTATACTTAAGAATAGTTGATACTTGATTCTTCTTCATGTTCATCCTAATACCCCCACTACTTTCCAGCTTCACTAGCTAGTCTTTACACAATCTTTTCTGGAGAAGGATAATGGTCAAGCTCTAGCACTCTGGACTCTGAGGGAGGGGTACACACTGCATATCTCCACACAATGAGGTTAGATCTAAGATCTAGACTTGTGACTTGGGAATAAAAACCTCATGATCAGTAAATCAAGCATAGAGAAATCTACAGTAGAGTCTATCTAATAAAATAAAACTTGGCCATACTCCCTTCAAGATTTGATACTATAGTCCACAGTAGTAGGAGTCCTCTCTCTTTTTTCTTGTCTGCTTTTTCGTGGTTTGAGTTTAGTGGTGGGTGGCACCCTGACATGTTAAAGTGTCGCCATGGACGACTCTCCCAGAAAGACAAGAAGTGTCGGTCGTAAATTCTAAATTGCGGACACCATCGTTTTCCTCATCTTTGAGCGTCCTTCTTTCACTTCCTCTCCTTAGAAGACATGATACAGATTCCACACCCCTGAAATCGTACAAAACAGTGGCAAACTCCAGTTCACGCTACCGCCTTTTAAGCCTTCCTGATTATTATGACGGGTGAGGACGAAGAGGCCACCCTGCTTTAGATTGACCATTCAAGAGTAGCCGGTCTATTCTCTATTCTTCTATATAAAAGAAACGGGTGGAAAGTTCGGTCCAATGAACATTTTGAACCTTTCGGGCTTTCGGTACTTGGACACTGGACATGGACTTCCTGATCATTCCAACGATTTCATCATCTCAGCCTCTTTTGAGAGGGAAAAAGTGCCCTAAGCCACTAGTATATTACCTTCCTAGCTCTTTTCTTTTATTTGTCTCATATACTTTTCCCCCTTTAGGTTCAATTAAGTTCTTGAGTAAGTATTGAGTCCTGAGTCACTTAATTGATTGTCCAAATGACAGAGAGAGAGAGAGAAATAAAAAGAAGTTCCCTGTGTGTTACATTCAAAATTGGTCATCATAACAAGATGATATGGACATGCCAAGTCCAGGGAATAAGGCTCAGGCCTCATCCCCACAGGCTGTTTGTCAAGGGGATGATGACTTTCCCTCCCACTCTATCTCTCTCATCTCTGAGAAAGTCTTAATAGATTTATGGATTATGAACACAACGCACTACACTACAAAACCACTCAGGCTAACAAAGAATCGGAGGTGGTGATGAGGATGAGAGTGTGAAAGGAGGTAAATAAGGCTTAATACAATCGAGACAAGGTGCAATGGCTCCTCTCTCCATCTGTTACAGACCATCAGCTTCCTCCTCAACGTCCAGCCTTTTTCACTTCCAGGACAATTTGACAGCTTTGATGTCCAAGTTTGTACATTGTGTCCTACATCGCCCCAAGTGGCCCAAGTTGACTTGTACTTGAAACCATTAGCCATCCTCATATTCTCCCTCAACAGCGAATTAAAACTTAATAGGAAAAGGAGGAGCTTGGAGCTCATCTGTGGATAAAGTTTAGAGGTGTATTAGTGCAGAGGTTATGAATGTTCTTGATGAAGTGAAAATTTCTCCGTCTACGTAGTAGAGGGTGTAAAATCGGAGCCACAACTACGCTCTACTACTCGGTACTATTATTACCTAGTATATATATATACTAGGTAATAATACGGGTAAGTAGTAACCAAACCAAAGTAAGGTAGGATTGTATGATTACAAGATGCTCTGGTCGGAGTATAGAATGGACTGGTGGGAAGGAGGTGTTGGATAGTTGTGTAGAAGAGTTGGAAAGTGCTGAAAGGCTTTTTGGCTCATCCGATCCAATTTTTCATTATGAGTTGAACAAGTAGTGAAAGTTTTGCATCAGTTGTGAGCATGTTAGTCATGGTTGAGCTCACAATAATTGGCTAAAGACAGAACTCCCTAGTCTTGTGCATGTGGGTCTGTGGGTGCCACTGCCAACTTTATAATAATATGATACCACCACCACTAGTTTCCTATACCAAAGCACTAATGTTTCGATACTAATACTACAGAGAGAAAGGAAGTAGGGAAGTGGGAACTCAGTGAAAGTCAGTAGTTCATTGGACTTGTGGGGCTCAATTGCTTCCCTAATGAAATTTTGATGAATTAATGAATACTGTGGCTTCAAGATGAGACTCTCCTAAGAGGATTCTCCAGCCTACACCACAACAGCCCAAAACTATCTTAGACTTTAGACACCACTACCACCACTGCCACCAGATCATTCTATACATACAACGGACTAACCCACTGCCTTCTATTTTCAAAGAGAAAGAGATGAGAAAGACTCAAAAGTTATCCACCTAGACACACTTGTGTGAGATTACTTGGTATTCTACACGGAACTCGTGTCAGTAACTCATCTCTGGGGGTGGTGAAGGGACTAAATTCACTTCATCTTCAAAGTCCCAATGTCTCAAGTATCGATATGACTAAACACTCCTTACCAGAGGCAGACTGACACCAACGCCACATGTCAAGTCAAACTTATTTCCGTTTTCACTCTCCAGCCTCAAAAGCCTATAGGGATCTGTCATGCTTCTTAATGTCATTCCTAAGCTCCCCAAACATCCAATCCTATTTGGATTAGCTTAGTAATTTCCCACTCATCACTTTTTCTTCTAATGAATAAAGAGGAACTTGAGATTTGGAGCTAAACTGACAAAAGTCTAATCCACATATTTGAAGGGTTGTTTAAACAAGTAGACAAATAAAAGTGGAATGACAAATAGTTGTCCATTGGACAAACAAAAGGTAGAGAGAGAAAAATCCCGGATAAAATCCAGTGCTTTAGAAGAAAAAACAATTATTTTGACTTTAGTTTAAAACTTACCAACAACGACCATCTGGGCACTTTCAGCCACAGTCTGGAATGAAGGTGCCTCTCCCGATACTTCACAGCGGTAAACTCCTGAGCCGTCCAAATCCACTGCTTTTAGTGTCACTGCCGTGTCTGAAGAGTTGGGCAACTGTAAACATACAAAAGTGTACAAGCTGTCAGTCACAATTACCTTTAAAAAACTATACAAGCCTTTATTTGCATTGTTAAACCCTTCAATCACACCAACACTGTTGCTTTCACTCCACCCGTTCATAATATTTTTGCACGCATACAAATCCAAGAGCATTGAGCATAGTTTCATCATCTCCACCTCCACACCCAAATTTATCTCACTCACTACGGCTCAGCAAGGATTAACCTTCTTTTAAAAAAAGTGTCAAAAATAAAACTCCAACCGGGTTTCCTCTTTTTATTTTACCAATGTTTACTCTAACAACTCTCATATACGAATAGCAAAGGAACTTAAAAAAATCCAATTGGGGGAAACCACTCGTACTAATCCCCAAAATATTTGTACAAGACCCTCCACGAATTCATTTTTCACCTCAAACTGTCTTTCCCTTAATTCCTAGCTATTTATGAAATGCCACTGTCAACAGCTCACTCTTCATCCTAGAATCTCTGGAATCTAGAACGACTAGGAAAAGTGTGCCTGGACAAAATGACTGGAGAAAAGAATTCTATCCCAATAAATGGAATTCATAGAGAAATCACTTAATTTAAGAATCTGCTCACAATTCACCTACACCCGGAATGAATGACGAGGACCATCCTTTTGATAATAAAAAAAACTAAAGGAAAACACGAGGTCTCCAGACGAGTCTATAGTCATTCAAGTTGAATAGATTGTCGAAGAGATTGCCACCGATAAGGACATTTATAGGAGCCCATCCATGATCCATAGTCTCCAGCTATAGCTCTCACTCTCTTTCTCTATTAATATCGGGTATGAAGAGAAGAGGGACGATGTATAATTTAATATTCCCTGAGAGACAACTAAAGTATAATATTTTTGTTAAAAAATGATCTCAGGGAGTGAAAGGATAATATGAAGTGAACACCCCTCAGGGTGCATATTTGATGGATGAGCTGAACAAGATAGTTTTTTTTTCGTCCCTCTTCTCTCTCTCTCGTCTCTCTATTATTCCTGAAGGAAATAGAAAATCAATTTCCTTTACTTTATACTCGAGGATTTTATCTGAAAAAGACAAGGAAATCATCTTGACGACTCCAGATTGTGTATACACACACCTCTCTCATCTTCCTCTCAATCTAATATTTATTATGAGAGTGGAACCGGCTGTATAATGCAGATCTTTATGTACTGAGAGTCCCTTTTCATTTCGTTTGTGTGGATAGATATATGAGAGAGAGAGTGTGTGTGTGTGTGTGTGTGTGTCCTAGACTTAATTTACAATCGAGTGGTGGTGGTGGTACTGGTGGTGATGATTTTATTTCACTTTGAATTTCCAAAAGTGCGAGAATTCATCATCCCGTCTTCAATCTTCTTCTACTTTCTTTGTGTCTAAGTAAATGAAATGGGTATGACATTGCATATAAATTAGTTGGAAAGAACAAGAGGAGAGATGGAGATAAAAGTTGTGGAGCAACTCAATTCACTTGAAATGGGATACATCCAACTAGACAGACCAAGAGACTTTTCCACTTCATGGTAATATATTTGAGAGAGAGAGAAGATTTTCTGCAAGGGACTGTAAGGGGGGACTTAGAGCTTCAAGATTGTAAGTCTTGTGCAGAGGAAGCGATCTGCATAGGAAGAATAGCTATTGGACGGAGGTGGTTAAAAAGTGAGGAATTCCTCATTGGGTATGCAGAAGGGGCTATCTGTAATGATGCTCAGAGAGGAGGATCTCCTATCTGTAGTTTTAATCGAGTTTTGGTTTACGGATTTGGAGCTTCTGTTCCATTTTGCATGAGAGGAAACTTTGTGTCCAAAGGGAAAGGTACACAAGGAAGATACACAGAGACATCAGATAGATGGATGGATGGATGGATTCTCCTACGGGATAAAGTAGTCAGGTTGAGCCTCATGCCACCTCCACCACCATATACTCCTCTCCCTAGCATATTTCTCCATCAAGACCAAACTGAGAGAGAAAGTAAAAGTTGGTAGGATGAGGAGAGAGGAAAAAAGTAAGTTAGTTTCCTCATCTAAAAGAACATTGGAAAATGTTTGTACAAAAACGAGCTAGGAGGACTCAGGAAGATGGTCCATCAAGGTGGAAGGAGAACAGAGAAAAACTTAAAAACACATCCTCCACATCTTTAGCAAACTATCTTACATGTTGGGTTCCCAAAAAACCTTATTGTTGTTCCCTTGTAGTTTATAACTCCTATACTACATTCCAAGAATCTTTAGCAATAGATCCTAAGAAAAAAAGAAAACACATCCGCCAATCCTTTACAAGGCATAAAGACAAGCTTAGCTGATCATGCCTTCTCAGAGCTCCTAGGTCCATAAAATAAATGCAAACTCCATCACAGAAGCCGCAATGATATAAAAACCATACACAGCAATTCCAGCTAACTAATTGTCTTGGAATTGTGTTATCTCTACGAGACTATGTCAATCTCTAACTGCGGCATTTATCGAAGGATGTGCGGAGTGTGGATTTTTTAAACTTCATCTCTGTAGTAAGAGACTAGCCGGTGAGAAGGGAATGGAGTCTATAAGATTTTTCTGTGCGACACAAAACTCTTCACATCTTCCATCCACTTGAGTATATAATCCCTTGCTGGTTTTTTTCCTCTCTCCAAGGATGTTCGGAATCCCATGGTATAACTTTTGGTATAAGGTGTGTGTTGAAGTAAGCTATTTGTGTAAATGCTGTGTGTGTGTGTGTGTTGGTTACCCAGCCACTTTGATACGGACGAAGGACGAGAGCGGGAGAGAGATTGTGAAAGGGGAAATTGAAAGTGAATTGAGAAAGTGTTATTCCATGAGATCGATCGTTGATTTGAGCAAACACCTGTCCAAATCCTACGAATGTTTTCATTGTCCTTCTAACGAGAAAATTCCAGGGAATATCAATTCCCTTTGTACATAACTTACTTTTACTTGGAGGTGGAAAAATATATCCCTGTGCTTGGATAAACCCGGTGGTGGCTCTTTTTCGGAGATAAGCCATAAAACTACATGGGATTTTACCGATACCCAATACAATTTATTCGGGCTACAGTGGAGCTTTTTTTCTGGCCACTTGTGTCTAACTTGGAAATGGAAATGTTTTACGATTTCATGTTAATTAGGCTACAAAGTACTTGCGGGTTTGCTTGTATGGATTCGACTGTACTTTGTGTTGATGGACCTCTCTCTCAGTTACTGGCAACTGAATTTCTGAATTCGTTAGGAGCTACATGGTGGTTACTTTTACTCACCTCAGTAGAGTACTAGTTGGTAAGTTGGTAAGGGTTAATGTTTGCATGCATTCTTATATTATTATGTTCGTATTTCAATGTACTCTTATCGACCTGAAGAATCAACGGAATTCTAGAGCCTTCAACCACCAAATTGTTTGTAAACACTCATAGCCAATCAGTTCACAGTTTCTCTTGGCTAGGTTGGGCTAATTGGGCTTGTGAAGAGATGTAAAAAACCTACTCCAAGCAGCTTCCAGAGGCCCGTTCGTTAGTGATAGAGTTCATATGGATTTTCATATTTATTAATACCAAATTTATTGTATTTATATG
>JAQFYM010001282.1:0-36050 GCA_034694785.1 Agrenia bidenticulata | reverse complement strand
TGTACACTGCAGCGTGTTATTTATGAGCACGGTACACTGCAGCGTGTGAGATATATGCCCTGTACACTGCAGCGTGTTATTTATGAGCACGGTACACTGCAGCGTGTTATTTATGAGCACGGTACACTGCATCGTGTGATTTATGAGCATGGTACACTGCAGCGTATTATATGTGAGCACGGTACACTGCAGCGTGTTTACACGCCACACGGTGTGCACGGTATACACGCCGTACGGTTTACACGGTATACACGCCGTACGGTTTACACGGTATACACGGTATCGCGCATACCGTGTGGCGTGTATACCGTACCTTTTAGTAATACCGGTTGAAGCTAAGGGGATCCGTACCTTAGTAAGAGAGTGCAGGGATTTCTCCACATTTTTAAACGTGTCGAACTAGGATTGAAGAAATGTATGAGTGGAAAGACCCCTGCGCTCATACTTTCAAAAATAAAGAGACGTGCCACAGTCATATAGATTGATGATCATATTCCGAGATTCATGAGAATGACGATCTTTTAAGTATGCCATATATCATCATTTACCTCATTACCTCACTACCTAATGGAAACCGAAGTAATTTAAAATATATAATAAATATATGCTACCATGTTAATGGGCTCAGGTCACGAAGAACAAGAATATGACAAAAAAGTGTGAACTCTACTTCCCTTGCTTTACATTGAATGTTTTTCCCAACCTAAAACTACGGTCAACGGAGCCAAGGAGTATGGCCAATTTTTACCATGCCCCATCCATTTGTCATTGACCGTCACCGTGACAAAATGAATCTAAAAGCAGACAAACTACCTTCAAAGGTAACCCAAAAAATGTTTACCACACAAAGGCTTCTGAAAAATACATCTTATCATCCTGTTCATACCTCGATACCGTTTGGGGTATTTTAATTGGTAAAACGGCACTAGCTTTACATGCTTTTATCTGATAAATTAATGGAGTTCCACTTCCTAACTGTCTAAAGCACTTTCATGCTTTTATCCATTATTAAAAATCTCTTCGGCTCTCGCCAAGTAACCCAAAGCTGTTGGTAGTGGTGGAGCGGTGTGGTATAGATTTTGAATTGTTCATCATAGTTTTTAACAAAAGGCTGTCCACAAACACAAATTACTTATAAAGTAGTTAAGAAAAATACATTTCAGATCACCTCCGCTTTCCTTTCAAGATATTAACTGTGTATTGTATTGCTAAATCAAGACAATTAATTGCATAGCTAGTCTTACTGCTAGACCCCCCCCCCCCACCCTATTTTAGAAAAAAATATACTTGGAAAGCCCATATTCAGTGGAATAATAAACGAGAGAAGATTAGTTTAAGCGAGAAATTGGAACGTATGAAAGGGTGTATGGAGTCGCGGTTAATTATCTTAATAACAGGAGGTGATAATTAATTGAAAGGGTTGAGACTAAAAGATGAGGATGAGCCAGCAGGATTTCTCTCCGTTTTTTTTCTTCACTAATTATGCGTGAAAATTAATCCCATTATTGAAAAATTTTACGATCAGCAAATTTTCTGTGGGGGTTGTACCCAATAGTTTTAATGGCCATATTGGCTTGTAAGGAAGTTAATATGGTCGAGTACAAAACTTTCCTGCATTTACTATCAGATTCATTCAATTTAAATGGTCACTCGGGTCTTACAGACCCGTTCTCCGTAATCGTGTTCCAATTTTTGAATGCTATTGTTAAATGCTAATGTTGATTCGACTCTGAGACTTAGTTTTTTAATTTTAAGAATGCATGACGATGCACAGTCAATCAGTCATCCATCCTCATATTTAGATCATTAATCTTAGAGCTACATTTAGAAGAGTCAGTAGAGGCTTTCTTGTACTTAAATTGAACTAACAACTCAATATCCACTGAGATTGCTTACCGAAGCTTTCGTTTGGAGCAATTATTATAGAACTTAAATATCCTACTTTCTCCAAACAATAAATCTAAATCTGTCAAATGGGAATTATGCAAAGTATAACTTATTATAATGCGTACACACAACTGTACACTCTACCTAGAGGTTGTCAAGGGTTGGACAGCATCAAAGTCTCCAATTTGCATGAATTAGCAAAACATATGTTCAGGTTGTAAGATCTGTTTACACTAACAATAAGATTGAGTACTAACTCTATACTCTATAGTATACATGTTCATCTCTCTATTCTCTAAGGCTTTAAACAAATTAATGTCGTGATTTTAGTGAGTGAGCTGAGAATGTTACCCAAACACCTAAAATAATGATAATTTTATCAGGTAACCCGATGCTTATAATGTAATTACAAAAAAACTTGTATGAAAATCTTTATAAGGGCAAATGGAAAATATATGATATCCGTGTTTAGCATTTGTAGTGTATTTTGACACCCCATTGGAATCCCATTCAACTGCAATGCCGACATATGTGCTTTTGTTTCGTTTCTTATGTAAAACCACACATGGAGGTTGCATAAGTCATAATATTGATGTGTGTGCGTGTGTAGGGTTTTTTGTGTGAACTATGAGTTATTGTAATGCAAGATTCGTGGTTCCACTTTTGGGACCAACCACACCCACACACTTACCATGACCAATACCAAGGGACCATTAGATTACCATTCTTAATGAAATTTAATATCAAAGAGTCGTGAAACAATCACCACTTATTAGAGTTTTTACCAACATCTTTGCAAGATTTTTCAATTCGATAAGAGGTCAAGTGCCTAATAGTTCAGTAATGGTTTGGAAATGATGGGATTATAAACCCAAGGAATTCGCTCTGTAGTCAACAGGAGAGTAGAGCTTGTCCAGTTTTAGGGTCTGGCTTATCCATTTTTATTCAGAGGGGGACAATTTAACTTTCCATGAATTTGTAAGTTATGAAATAATTCTCTTTAGAAATTATTTGCAGAAGAACTGTTTTAATTGCCGATTGCCACACTCATCCAACTGTTATGTGACAAGTAAAACTTAGGCTGAGGATAATATGACAGTTCTTCTAGATATTGCTTGCATATGTCGTTTTATTTTCTTAATCCTTGAAGGATTTGGGTTACTTAAATATTTAAATATTTAAATATAATATATAAAATTTGATGTGGTAGGTTAAACCTTTGTTGGGCTTCCAATCAAAATGGTCTGGAAAGGAATTTTAATTATAATTATTCCTGCTATACTCAAATCCAAACTAAACTCTTTCTTTAATTAACAACTTGAATAAGTGAAGGTGTGTATCACTTAAGACCAAGCTGTGTGGGGCACTCGAGTTTTTTTTGTCATTACGCTCAACAGTTAAAATTCATAGAACTAAATTCGCATATATTTATGCAAATAAGCTATATACTACCTTCGCTTTATTGATTATACTTTTTAAATATGCTTTATACAACTTGTATATACAAAGTGCTTTATTTGCATACAAATAATTAGTGGGGAAGGCCATGCTTGTTTAGCACTTCGTAAATCCTTACCTCTCTTAAAGGAATCAGTTGATCTTTCCTCATCAATGTCAATCAGCATCAAGAGCCTCTTTTGTCATATTTCTTGCAAAGCTACAAGTCTAGGTCAACCCGCCTCATTCTAGTTGTCCTTAATTGATAAATTGAATATGTATTGATCTGCCTTATATGATCATGATGATGATTATATTTATTTATACATTTATAAATCTGCATAGACAACAGCAATTTCACTTTTAGTTCCACAGCGTCGTAAACCTATGGTGGTCATTACTATTAGTACTCTCTGAGGTTGGGACATATTAATCAGCAGTGGTGGACGGTGGAACGTAGGCCGTTGGCCTATCATATATCAAACTTTGTAATTGTAGAGATTAAAGAGCTGATGAGTGATTTGTGGCATGTAATTAGGGTGGCCCTATGGTCCACGACTTGTATTACTCCCTTTCATCTGTATGCAGCACACACAGATCATCACAGATATTGTAGAGCAATCAGAATTGTAAGGAGCAGTGGCCTAGCTCAATCCTTAATTTTATTTCATTTTCTACCTCTCTTCCAATCTCATTACCTTTGAGAGCAAGGAGAAGGATTACTTGTAACATTGCAATTTATTTGGATTTCCAATGAACCGTTTAATTTCGAGGTATACGCTTAAATGACACAATTGTGAAATGCTAACTAAGAGCTTGTAAAAGAGCTATGGATGGCAGTGGAAGGAATGCTTCTGCATCTCCAATACAATACTTCGCCGGTGCCCTATAGCCTTCGGAATATATTTTTTCTTTAAATTTCGATTGAAATAAGACATGAGGCTTACAGAGATCTGAAATAGCAGGTAGGGAAAAAACAATAGATGATTACCATCTCTCTGTCCAAATCACGATGGTACAATCAAAAGCAACCCCTTCAATTATCAGCCACTCGATCTTAACTATGACCACGACCACCAGGTAATAATAAGTGTACTTGGGGTAGTAATAGACTTTGGAAGGATGGCACCGGCACGAGGGGGTTGGGTCAAAAATTGGATACTGCTTTTGAAGTCTAACATGCTCAAATATTCAAAAACGGGGAAAAGCTTGTTGTTTACGAATTTTTTTCTTTGTGCAGTGTTCACAATTTAGAACAAAAAATCGCACTCTTTTACATTCCAAGCCAAATTACAAATTGCTTTTTAGAATAAGCTACAATCTGTTTTTTTCTTTCACTAAAATGCATTTACCCAGCCAGGATTGAATTCACCAAGTCTTCAAGTATGCAGTACACATAATGCCTCAAAAATAATCATGAAATAATGCATGGTGGCATTCACCAGGCAAGGAGAGCAGACAACTCACGATCACGACGTAAGGGTGATAAGCTAATCGTTTATTCTACACTGGCATTGCTCTAATGTTTCAGAAAAAGCAATTTCAAAAATTCTAGCATAGACAACGGGGCAGAGAAAGCTTTTAAGTCTTTGTTATCCGCTCATCCGTTTTTTAATTCAAGTGCTAAAACGGTCCATTGAGATCTTCATAGTGGTTAGTGACAATGGCCTAAATTTCTTTGGGATAAGAAGAGCATCTCTCTCTCTTAGATACTTGTGGTCGTTCATTGTTGATTTTTGAAGTTGTAACAATCGATTCTTCACGTTAATAGATTTACATTTACATATGAATTTCTTTGTTGTTGAGACGATTGAAAATGTGTCACATCAGTCATCCACCTTAGCAAGCTCTCGAGAGAGATTCAGATTGCCTACTTTGTGATCAGGGTGTGTGGGTGGACTAATTGTAAATTGACATTTCGTCGAATGAATATACATAAATTCGACGTTGTCAGGATTGAGGTAAGATTAGGATATATTGGACTGGGCCAGTTAGCCATGCTCGGTTAGTTGTTAGTTGGTTAGTTGGTTACAAGGGAAGGACTGCCATATGACATGAGATGCCACTGACTTGCATTTTTTTTCATTTAGGAAAGGACATTAAGGAGGTGGAAACGACATGTCATGTCATTCTAAGAGATAGATGAATGAGCTTAAATGGATAATTGGAAACTCATGCAAATTTTGACCTTAACTTTTGCATTAAAGAATAGTAAATACGAGTAACTACTACAACACAGTGTAATCATCCGCATCATTTATAGCTGAAGGAATTTTAAGAGAAAAAACTATTATCAACAATACTCAAGGAGTAAACAGTACAAAGGAACAACAATGCATTCTATCGATTGCAACTTGTTTTGGGGATTTCTAAAAACCGCAATTTACAACGTGTTTACCTCTAATACTCTTAAGAATAGGACCATTATTTTAATACTACCTTCCAAAACCACAGGGATGAGGCAGTAAATTATTGATTGCTAAGGGAGGCATTATAATACACCAGCTGCGGAGAGGGATAACGATAAGTCGATAATGTATATTTATAAGAGATGAGCAGCAAGTTTTTAAATGAGGATGCGGTTGTCTAATTTACAAGAATCCCTGCTGACAATCCCCCATAATTCGGCATTAAGGTCGGTTTAAAAGCCCTACATATGATGAAGTCTCAAAGCTTACAAGCTGTCACACATATCTTTGAAAGTCTCTCGGGTTTCGATTAATAGATTTGAATCTTTTAAAAAAAGTGGAACAAACTATCTGAGCAGATTATCCTTGATCGAAATAATCAACATTTGTTACAGCTACAGGGGGTCTAGTATCTCATGTCCTATAGTTTTGCTAAAGAGGATTAGATACGATTACAAGAGAACATAATGCTCAGATTTAGTGTTGGATGACTGCAGGGGAAACTCGAAATTGAAATCGATGCTGTTGATCTCTTGCTTTGTTTATTTATTGGGGATCTGTTTTTAATAATCTTTAGGATTTTGTATTCAGATGTCAATTCTCCGTTTTAAGACATAGTTTTATGGATTTTGGATTGTGTTTTATATCTAATTTGTAGGTAAATGGGGGTAGGTCAGATTACTTTTAGAGTATCAAAAGATTCTGATGAAATGGATTTTTTTTTGTATTGGATTTTATAAAATAGTAATCTTGTATGAGTACACTCAAGGTAGATTAGCCTCGATTCTTCCCACTCTGACTTGTATTGTGTCGAGGGAGAAACGGATTAATGAAATCTTTTATGAACGTGTAAAGGGAAAATGGGAAAATAATTGGATTGATGTGGCGTGTAATGTAAAATCCATTGAAATCCATTTCCTTGCCAGATTTTACGACTTAATTGAGGAGATGGACAGATCTCCTGTCATTTCTTATTAAATTGGAGAGAGATACAATCGCATTTATAAGAGTTACCCAAAGGTATGCCGAATTTAATCTTGTACACAGACACAGATCGATTACACTCAAGGGGTTTCATATATTTGAAGATGGAGCTGTAAGATTAGAATAAGAGTGATAACAGAGACTTTTGATAATTTCGAGGGAAAGCTATTCGAGAATTTAAACAATTCGATTGTCTTGCTTGGATGTTTTTTTCTCAAATGCGGACCGATGCGAGTTTCTATTTTTATGGATTGAATTAATTGATCAATCCATGGTCTAACAAAACAGATAAATAAAACGTCGACAAGCAGTATAGGTGATTTTTTTGTTAATTTAAAATTAATTTTGGAAAGAAGGTTAAACAATCGTGAAGTTTTTTAAAAACACTATAATAAAAAAAACTATTTAATCAACTTGTCTCGCTTGCTATGTCACTTTCTTAAGAGAGTAATCCAATTCGTTCAGATTTCGAGTGCATCTGGCTGGGGAAAAAATCATCCATTCGTTAAGCAGTTTAGAATGATGACATGAGTTGCATTTCCCATAATACACTCAACTGATTCCACATATTGTACACCACGGTCTTTGCCTTGGAAGATGAGCTTGGGTTTCCTCCGTATTTAGAAAGCGTAAACTAGAAGCATTTATGCAATTTCACATTCACAATCACAGCCCTTGTTATGTGTCAAAAGTCATACACGTCCAGAGCCATGCTTCAGTAATTTTATACTACCATTTTTACATCATATCAAGCCTTATTCCATTTTATGCAATCTTAATTCCCAATCGATCCATCATTAGGTAGAAGGAATCCAAAAAAAACTTACCATCCGTCCTAAATTCCTTTGATCAAGGGAATCCTTAGTGTAAAAAGGTAATTTGTTCTTTAAATATTCAATCATCAAAAGCTGTAATGTACAGATGCAAGTGTTGGGGCGAGTAATTGCCGATGAGATCTTCTAGTTCAAAATACCCATAAGGAAGCTTCTTTCAGCCCTAGAATAAGTTCTAATCAGTATTGCTGTTTATTTTCAGTAAAAACTTTTCGGCTGTAAGAAGCGTTTTAGAATGGGGGTACAGGTGAGACTTTATATAATGAGAATGTGGTGTTGTAAATAGGTTTTTTAATGAGACTAGGGCCAATAAGGATTTTAAAAAATAGCCTGAGTTTTACATTGGTAGCTTAGAAGATAGAGTTTGCACTGTATTCTCTATAAGAGCACTTGGAATTGCAAGACTACGATTGTTTCAAGCTCGTAAAATCAGTAATGTTTTCTGCTTGTACATTATTAGAAGGAGAAGGTTGATGTTCTAGATGTGAGATGTTGTAGAACGGTTGGTTTTGATTGTAAATCCCATCTAAAGAGGTTGTAGCCGATGGCTGAGTCAGTGTGGCTTTAAAATATATAATCATTAAAGTCATTCAGCCCTGCATTTTCAGGTGGTATCTCATCTAATATCCGCTTCTTAAAGCCCATGCCTATGCGTACATTAGACTTCCCTGATATTCTTACCAAGATTTTATCTGCCTTGTCTAAAATAGTGTGTAAGGTATGTAATTTCGTTTTTTAAATTCCCTTTGAAGGCAGTTTAATTAAGTTTCATAGTAAACTCTGAGCTTGACCCAAATCCCTCGAGCTTCAAATGTTCTGGAAATTTTAAAATAAAATTCTTTAACGGATGTTTTTTAAATCCATAAAATATACTGTCCTAAATAAATAGACAGAGATTGTGTTCCCACGGGTGACTTTTGTAGGGATGCGTATGAAACTATTTCCTTATAGCAAAATCTTCTTCCCATGTTGTTACGAAGCACTTCCAAAAAATCCTGTGGTTTTCTAGGTTACAGTTTGTCAATTCAGTGAACCCTTCCCTTTGTTTTTTGTTACCGCTACTAAAAACGTAATGAAGGAGCTCATAAAAGTCATTGCCTTTTCTCAAGGTTTTGGTTTGAAAAGGATAAAAAATATTTGAATCGGCAGTGTTTGAAGTTGTAGCGTTATTTAAAATTCCATCGAGGCTAGAGGAAGATTTGTTAATTTTGCACTGTTGGTTTTCCTCTCTTTTGTTTAAGAAATAAAAATGTGCTGTTACGTAGCTGCCTGTATTTGAATGTAATGGAATTTGGAAGATCGGATGGGTGGGTAGCCAAGTATTAAGTAGAAGGGTGGTTCCGTGATGAGACTTTATTTTTGTTTTTAAAAAAAATGCTGTCTAACTGTTAAATCTCTTATGAAAAACATTGGACCTTCTTTAGGGATTTTTTTAAATGAAAAAGTTTTAAATTGAAGCTTTATAAATTGTACGTTCTTGTAAAGTTAAATAGATTAAATTGGATGCAACCTTCTGCGCCTTTAAATTAATATCTTATAATTTTCTTTCATAATTAAATTATATAGATGTGTTAATAGTCGAATACCAAAATAATTTCTTCTGTCGACCCAACCGAATTGATATCTAGATAAACCGATCCAACGTGTTTATTTCTTGGAAGATCTTTGTCACAATCTTAAATTTTTAGATTTTGAAATGTTGTAGGTCATAACTAATTTTCAATATGGTTCAACAACAAAGTAAAAAATAGATAAAAAATCCAAAAGTTAAATCAATCAACGCTCATGATCTTTTTGAGAATGGCCGCTCAGAAAATTTCTTTAACTCGTATTAAACTTCAAAAAGAAATAATTTCACTTAATCCAGTGCCAATTTTAAAATAATTTGCAATGCTTTCAACAGGTATGCTTAATCATATTCTTTTCGCTTTATGAAATCTTGAGAACAAATCTAGAATTTCATTTTTTAAAGATTTCAGAACGATAACACCTACCACAAAAAGACTTGAACGCTTTGTTTGTTGTGATGATTCATTTCAGCAAGATAAAAGACTAAGCAGATCTTTCCTCCGTTTGTTTGGCTAAAAGTAATTTTAAAAGGTAGAATTTTAAACCAAATAATTCTAAGCTGCTTTGATATTTCATTAGAAGCAGTAGCAGCACAAAGAGCAAGGCCTTCTGTCTTTGTAGGACTAATGCATTAGGCTGTATAATAACTTACCACTTTAAAGTTCACCCAAAGTAAAACACTTTGATGTCTACTAAAATAAATATGAGAGATAGAATCACATATTATAGTAGAGTACATCATCGTGCTTTTTTAAAACCATAAACACGCAGCACACCAGGTACGGAACTCTAAAGCCAAAAGGTACACACAGTCAAACGAAGCAGAGAGGCTCAGCAGAATTCTCATCCCAAACATTCTCAAGGCAAAAGGTAGAGCCCCAAACACCCAAAGAGATGATTCACAAAATGCATAGGATTTTCTGCATTAAATTCCCATAGGGCCATTCCACCTCAGACTCTTTGGGACTGCACATCTTTGTATAGCTGGATTCTTGCAGAAAAGAACTCTTGAGTCCATTTCATCATCAAACTACATAGAGGATTGGATTGCTTACACCTTAGCATAAATATTTAAAGTTTTTTTTGTCAACATCATCTCATCCATCCACAAGTGCTAAAAAGTTCATTAGCGCAGTAACCTTTTGACGATAAAAAGTTAAATGTGGTAAAAGTTTTGTCCTCAGTTATCTTCATCATAAGTTACCAATTCCAAGCTACTTGTTGAATCAAAAGCTATTAAGGTTTACATTCTTTTAAACATTTATGGCAAATTAGCATAAAATATAACCTCTGCACTATAAATCATCCGATTCCCCTCAGTCTTAAAAGTTGGGAGCTGTAAGGAGATCAGGTAACATATACGCCTTGACTTATAATTTTTTTAGTAGCTAGTACGATGTGAGTTGTTTGTAATTATTTTTGGCATTCTGAAATGTAAAAGTATGACAGACGCTAGTATTTATTTACAGTTACAACCTCATCCACTACTAGCCACACCAGTAGCTTAAAAGAAGATGTTATTAATATTTATAATTAGTAATGATTAATTTTGATTAGGTGTACAGTTGAATACAAATCAAGTAAGGTGATTTCTCAAAACGAGGCAGCTCACTGTATGCCTTAGGCTTACCTTCTAAAGTGGCTTTGTAGGTAATTGTCTTTTAAAATGTTAAATGTCATCCGAAAGCTTTCAAAAGGCTTGGTAGTTGGTACCCTTCCTCATTAAATTGTTTTTGGTTTTTTACCCAAATACTTCATCTCTTCGATTTCTTTTTAGAGTTTCAAAGGCAAAAGATTGTAATTAATTTGTACGGAAGGTGAATTGTGAGTAACAAGGGGCAATTATTATTCTCAAATTTCAGAGAGAAAACATGAACGCATAGTTTAAGACTGGGGAAACGAGAAGAGAAGACATGTCAAATTATTATTATTAACAATATTATCACCGACTGATTGATGGGGGACGTGGACTGTTCATTTACTTTTGAGTTTGCTGAAGGGAAGGAATGAAGATTTCCAACGTTAAATTAACAAAAATCTCATAGCTCACCTAACTACTTAGTCTTGAGTGGTTAAAAGTTAATTATTGAAGCTAAAATACTTTTCAAATCTAAAAGCCTCATCTCTTCTATTCTTGACTCGAAATCGACGAGTCAAAAAGTCGAGATAGTAAGAAACAGTTATTGTTACTAGGAAAAAAAATTAGTGTGTTACACACAAAGCTATAATCTCAACTCAAATCTTCATCTCAAAATAATACCCTTTAATTTATCACAACGAAATAATAATAGCTAAATCCTCTTACTGAACAAAAGTAACTGAGTTTGTGGAATTTGGGGAAATTTTTCCCTAACCAATCAAGAATTCCTCAAGGGAAATCAGGACTAATTTTTTTTTACTTCCAAAAACTTTAGTGTTTTATTAACTGAGGGATAAATAAATAAATAGTTCCCATGATGTGACCTAATGAACCTCAAGTTATTTCTCCTGGCTGTGTTATTGGTTATCCTGAATTCCAAAGAAATCGTAATGTTCTCAATGCGCCATTCTCGAGTGAATGTTTGTCATTCGATTTCTCGTTAAAGTTATCACAACTGAGCCCAGTGTGGACAAGATATGCTAACTATTGTGAGTTAGCTTATAAACCATTACTATCATTCCAGGAAGGACAAGTTGCAACTTTCGGCGACGGAGCATCCTGTTGTGTTCCATTTTGTCCAATGGCTCTTCTGTCAGTTCTAATTAAAGTGTCAGTCAAGTCAAACTGTGGGTGACATTCTGATATTTAATTAAATTAATTTGCCTCTAACTCTCTCATGTGAAAAACTTGTTCGGGCTGATTTGCTCACTAGTTTCCAAAAAGCCATACCAAATCTGGAGAGAGAGAGAAAGGGAGAAAAAAATACTCTTTGGGGATTTGACACCTTTGGGCATCTGGACTTTTGGATCACAGTGCACTGTTTTTGCCCTAAAAAGGAGAGCTCTTATGGATTACAAGGATTTAAAATCTCAGTGAATTGTTCAAACCTGTGATTTAAAAGTGAAAAGAAACATTTAACTCCGAAAAAAGTTACATAATTACATACTTTAGTAGTAACGGATAATAGTACATGGCACTGGATATGGATACTCACTCCGCAGGGGGATTAACATTCAGGATGATGAGAGAGCGTCAGAAAGACCAAGAAAAGCAGAAATATTGCTATCCATTTAAGGAATATGATCCAACGTCCGGAGGGACTTCCAGCACCACAAGAATGAATGAACAGGTACTTAGGACTTATAATAATAGTTAAGTATATAACTCATTAGGGTTGCTTCTGTTGACTCTGCTGCTGTTTTTTCAATGCAAATTTACATATTTTAAATTGACTAGGTGTCACACTTTTTTTTAATATCAATGCGATTGTTCCCAGTTGATGCAACTAAAGGAATGCCTTGTATGGAGGTGTTTTAAGCATTTTATTAAACCTGGGCTGGGTTTCGTCTTAAATAGCTTTTGGAATGATGTAATTTCCCTTGGAGTAGAATACAAATCATTCCACATTCGGAGTTTGAAGTAAGATGTTCCTTTTCCGATGTTCTCATATTATTTAAGTAGGCATAATTTATTTGTTAACTCGGATGAATTTATTATAGTAATAAAATCACGATTGAAGCTACGAAGCATATATCATCGGAATTTGAGGAGGTGGAGCGATAAATTTAGACACTGTTGCAAAAGCTTGTTATGTTATTATAAGTTTTAGACATTCTAACTTTTAGGTTTAGTTTGAATGATTGTTTCAGAAATGAATTTTCCAAGCCTAGATTTATATTATAATCTCTGTGTTTTATCCTAGGACGTCTCAAGCAGGTGGTTAGCAATTTTTTTTAAAGCCCGTGAGTGAGATGAGACATCCCAAGCAAAATATCTCCAGTTCGAAGAACGCAAAACACTTCGTGCACATGCATAAATCGACTAGTCCATTTTTGGGCATTCTGGGCGAACACAAGCTTTTAAAAGCCCATGTCTTTAGAGTTAAAATTGTGTTTACGATCTCCTAGTAATGTTATGCATTTTTTGTCAGTCAACAGAAACGAAAAGCGTGAGAGTAGAGTAGGACATCATTACATGGCAGATATCAAGTGAATAAAAATGTTTACAACAGTCCACGCACACGTCCACACTCTTATCAACGATTACGAGCCCCGGTTGACTGTAGCTTGTTGTATTGTGCATTGTAGAGGAGACATTGTGTTTTGGACACAGTCCAGCTTCTTTATATAAATATTACAACACAAGAATAAACATTGTCTTGATTATTGGGATGGGATAATTATCTATTCAATGCTTAAGGAAGTGTATATAAGATTAGCTTGGATTACTAAAAAAAATGCTCTCTTTCTGACTAGTGGTGTTGATGGATATGGGAGGTAAATGGAATTTATTGGACTTGATTAGAGTTGAGAAAATAGGTTATCTGTCAATCACTGATGATCATGTTGGACGGTGGATGGATAATGACTTCCAAGAGTTGGGCTTTTTAAGGCTCGATGGAAATAAAGATACCGGGTGTGGCTGGACTGGCTGTGATTATTTGTTTTTTTTCATGATAAGTAAATTCAGGTAGGATGTGTGCCTTTTATAATAAGTTTTGAGGGATGTACGTAGCAGGGATATATTATGGAGGAAAATTTGTTCTACAAGTTTGATTGCTTTTTAGCTGTGAGCAAGAAGTGGAAATAATTGAAAGACACACCAGTACTGCTTCATTTGGAACTGCAAGGTTTATTACATAATAAATTCTATAGTTTAGAGTACAAGTTTTAATAAATCCTGACCTGTTGCAATGCATATTTAGAAATATGCAATGCATATTTATGCATATTTTTAGACTACAGACAAACTTAATGTAATTTCCGAGTGTTAGAAGAAGCAAAATAATGTCCTCTAATATTTTAATACATTGTGGCATATTCTATGAACTTTTAATTAGTAAGTTTCGAAGGTCTTCTATATTTTGCAATGTAGTACTGTAGCCTTTGCCAAGATTGTTTCGAAAGTTTTGAAAGAGTTTCAATGAAATTCATGAGCCTATGATCTCAAATGATGCCAGCCCCGTCTTTGTTCAAAACTGAAATAATGAATTTAATTTCCTATCAGTTGATTACTAAAAACTTTTTTATCGTGTCTTCCTGTCTCTGCCTTCAGACTGGCTTTTAAAGCTCTTTTTAGCTGCTCAGGCTGTCACCATCCACCACGTAGGGTCTCTGCCCTTTTCCTGTTTTGTACTTGATTTCCTTAACTTCTTGGTAAAAAAATGAAGGGAGATGACTCACAAGAGCATATATTAAACAGCGTGGGCTGGATGCTCAAACTTTTTTGTTTGTAAATTAAAATCCTCTGAATTCCTGGCATTTACATATTTGTATTGCCATCACATCACTACTAGTCCTACCATTTAAGTTTTAAGCTTAAGATACAGTTGACAGTTGCCTTCTATGTAATCAATTACTTCTCTAGCATTTGAGACGCCAGACATGAGGACTATGTACAAGGAGGGAAGACTATCTAACTAGATTGACAAGTTGTGTCAATTAAATTAGGGATTTCTTCGAGGTTTTCCTAAAAGGAGGTTAGCAAGCTTTGTTCACACTCTCCTGCCTCCGTGGTTTGGGGACTGACGACATTTCTTGTCAATTTCGACCTAAAATGGACATATGGATGGACTTTGACTCTATTAATTCATGGGGTTAGTTAATAAAGTAAAGTTAATAAAATTACTGTAAAGAAGCAAGAATTTGAATAATTAGGATTCATGCTTGAACTATCACAGTGTCAAATGTAACGTCTCCATACTGTAAGATAAATTAAGGGATAACCTTCTAGACTTGGATAAATCTATTATGAGTCTGCACGTTTTTTTCCTACTAATGATTTATCAGTCATGTTCCACAGGGGCTTAACTTGAGGATGACATATTTTTTCTCCTTAACTTGCAATTACGAAACTACAACAAGCTCAAGAGTGTAGACGAATGTATTTGTGCGGAATTAGGAAGCAGGGGCAACTATTGTACGTGATATGTATAGAAATGTTCGTATCTCCACGTGCCTGTGATGATTAGAAAAAAAACCTACATAAACAATTAGGGAAATACTTGTAGAGACTTAACTAAGCAGAATACCGCTACTGTTATTAAGTCTGTTCGTTTACGTCACTTGGGAAGTCACGTAATTTGCCCATTTGGCTCAATCAGTTTTTATCTGGAAAATTGTATGTTTTCCTACTCAAGAAATGTCCAGTTCTCATGCTAATGGGGTGGTCGTGGTCGATAGTGCGTGCTTGATTTTTTTTAGTTCAGAGTGTAAGATTATGATAACAAAATTAGAGCAAGGACTTTATTGGATTCTATACCTGTGGATGTAGAAGTTTTTTTGTTTTTTTTAAGATTAGAAGCCGAGTTAATTATTAGGGGCTTAGCTGGCGATGAAAGAATTTTGTTTTTTTGTTCGAAGGAATATGAGATTAAAAAAAGTTTATGATTTAGGTACGAACTACATATAAGATGATGTGTCAATTTTTAAATTTGAAATTTTGAACCCAGTTTTAAGATGCCGTGTAAATAATTATAGTACTATTGAGCATGCTATAATCAGTAAGGTATGTTCTTGAAAAAATAGCAGCATCAGCTTGTTTAGACTTGTAGATAGTGAACCTAGAGGAAGGAGACATGAAGATACAATTTCCGTTTTGAAATAAATAATACAATTCAAAATCCAAGGGACCTTGCCCACCATTGTGATTAGTACGAATGAAACAAAGATATGAAGCTCTATGAGCTCAACGATTGTATTTTGTAAATGAGGTCTTTGCCATTCATATTCATAATCACAGTTTGAAGCAGCGAAGGATCTTATACTAACTTGCAATGAGAAGAGAGTTAAAAGTTTAAAAGAGGATTTTGAAGATATTTTACAATGCCCCTATTTCACAAGCAACTGGAATCTGATCAACAAATGTTTAGAATGCGGACGTGTTAGACAATCTCATTCAACCTGGCCTTAGAAGATAAAAAAATAACTTTAAAAAACACTTAACAATCTAAAATGAATGAAAAAATAACAAGCAAAAAGCAAGGCATTGTTACAATAACTAGATTTCAATATGAGAGGCCCATTCCATACCGTCTTGTCGTGGATCGCATGGCCAAGTTTTTCTAAACTGAGTCATGATGAGCGAATTATTTTTTTGATGAGATTTAAGATGAACTATTGTTTGAGTATGACTTGCCAATGAATTAGGCTAAATTTTTTAAATATTTAAAATATGAATGCTTTCAGCTGTACATGAATATGAAATCAGAATATTTAGTCATTAAGTCGTGAAATCCAACTCGAGGTTGAGTTAAGCAGGCCTTTCAAACTTAGTGTGGTATAAATAAGTAAGTCTTAAATCTCTGAATATCACATCCCAATGCTAATGCTGGTATCCTATTGAAAAGCTGCTGCTATTGTAGCCGTGGTCATAATAAATACCTCCGTACACACTTTATAATGTATGGAAGATGCCCAGAGCCTAATGTACAATAAGACTGGCAGGAATAGATAATTAAGTTATTTCTAAATGCAAGTTGATTAGGATTCAGGACGGGGAGGTTGAGAAAGTGGAGATTTTGCAAGTGGAGATGATGGGATTGCTGTGTTGCATCGGCTATTGATTGTGAATAGTGTTGGTGGATCGTGTGTGCTGTATCCGTAGGCTGTCTGTTTGATTAATGACGAGTTGATTATTGGGGATAAGAAGACAATAGTAATATTAGTAATAGTCTGGGAAAAGTACAGTGTTTTTTGGGGATTTGTAGGACTAGCTAGATGGGATGAAGCCATCATCTTCCTCCGTATCTTTTAGTTTTATATGATGACATGTTTTTAGTAATTAGGAACTTGAGCGTTTTAATCCACTCCCTTGTCATTTTCATTCGGAATAGAACTATTCATAATTGTGACTCACAAAATTAAACATATAAAATAACTGTTTACAATTCTCATGATTTAAACGCGATTTTGAAAGTGCAAAAAATGTAAAGAATTTCAATTTGACCGATTTCGAACACCTGCAATCTAGACATTAAAATTGTGTCTTATATTTTTATGTAGTCGTTTGAAGGGCTCATTCTTAAATCTGTTCTCTAATTTGCACGAATAGCGGTTCTCACTTCTGAATCTGTAATAAACTGTTACAGGAAGTGGTGAGGATGATGATGCTTATGTGCGTTTTGAACAAGTAGTACCAATGCAGCAGAGTACATTTCTTTATACGTATTTGTAAAAAAAAATATACAAAAATTAGCTAGACGAAAATGGATTCTCAACTAATTTTACTTTCCTACATACATACATTGTATACAACTTGTATACAACATTACTTGACTGAAGAATGAAGATTTTTTAAGGATTTTGAAGGAACGGTATCATCAATGAATCGCTAAACTGCTCTGGCTACAGCTATAGACTTTTTAAAATCCATATCCTCATTGCCGAAATATTTTCTCTTCTCTTATTCACGGCTTAAAGCACAGCACCGCAGTTATGTTCGTTCGTACTAATCAACAATCGAACATTCTTGTAATTTTAATCAAGAGGAATTGAGCAGTAGGGGATTTCATTGGCTGTACAGTTATAAAACTCATCTCTTAAATAGACAGCCTCTTGCTATTAAAAGCCTCTTCTCCATGCTCTGATTAATCCATCTGGCATGAGAGGCTCTCTTTAACACTACATATTTATTTAGCGGATTGGTTTATTTAAACAGTATGTGGAAGATGATTTTTAGTGTTTATTAAATGAGTTCTTGTTTTTGTAAGTAAGGAGAATTTGTACTTTGAGGAGAGATTTAAAAAATTTATAACCTTGATCCAAACCCGATGGATTTTCATGTGAATTTATTGGCTCATATAAAGCTCTCATGAAATCTAAAGAAACTCTTTAACTATGGAAAATTTAAGTTCTACAAATTGCACTGCCAGTTGTCTGATGAATTAATTGATTATGTTTAGTAAGGGGGTTTTTTAAACCATAACAAATAAAAATCCGGTGTCAAAAGTGTCAAGAATGTTATCCTTCTCGATCTCGTGTCAAAAGTTGTAGATATTAAGTGCAGAAAGTCTAAGATCATTTTTAAGTCTAAGATAATGTGGGATAAACTCATTTACAACTATTACCATTCCTAAAAATACACCAGAGTCACATGCCCCAACCACAAATGACAATTCCAAATCTTAAAGTAAGAATCTCAACGTTTTTTAAAATCTAAAACACAGACACGGCTGTAGTAATACTAATAACAATCCAAGGAGAATGAATCACCCACGAATCTCGGAAAATAAATAACATGCCGTAATCTAGCAACACAATGGAGAAGTTTCTGAGGCATGCAACCCAAAGGGCCATGTTATTAAAATCCTAAAATCTACTTCCTTTTCATCATTTACCTGTTATAGTCTATGTATGCTAGAGTTAGATCGGAATTTTAAAACCCATACCACCTGAGTCTCCCATACCTATTCCTTTTAAAATATGTCATACTGAAAATACAGCTAAGGATCACAACATGTCCCCTGTATAGTCCTTGTATTATTATGATGAATGATGATGATGATTGCCATGCCTCAAGGGTTACACGATTACAGAAGTACATGAAGCTTAAAATAATACTCGAAAACTTGGATCTATTATAATTTATCTGTGCATGGAAGTAAGTTGGTTTTGACTTTTGATACAAGTCTGGGGCTCATACACGAATGTTATTATGTAAATTCATTTCCCCCATTTCCAAGTAATTTCACGTAGGTATTTTCTGTAGGTAAGTGGTATCAGGTATGCATGTCTGTGTGTCCTGGGTTTGGATGGAGGGTAATTGAGTCCATTATAGATCGTGGTAGAGTGAGCTTAGTATTTTGATTACAGTCCTTTATTTTTATTGTAGTTGCTACTCAAGAGTGTTGTTGATTATTGGTGAAAACGGACTGACCTTCAATTCATAAATACAAATGACAAATGGTTCACTCTATTTCTGTACCTTTTGGGCCAGTCACTAGCTCAGTGTCGTTAGGGCGGATTTGTGAATTCAGTATTTTGTGTAAACTATTTTTCTTGGACTAAATGTTATTTGCTGCAGGAAGGACAAACTTTCCCAAAACCGGTATCCACTTTTTAACCTTGCTAACATTTTAATTCCACTCCTTAGGGACGAAGGTGTGGATGATTTTGTGTTTGTCTGTCAGTGTTGATTATTTAGAGTTTAGAGTTAGAAATCCCTGGGAATATAACTAATCAAACCATCAAGAATCTGCACAATTTTCTTGACACCAATGATCCCTCTAGGGTCAATAGTCTATAGTCAGGTTTGATGGAAGAAATCCAGCTTTCATTAAGTTTCCAATTCCTCAATAATGGCATTCATCCTTGTTGGACATTCGATAGATAATAAATGCATTTTTAATCCTGTAATAGAGTGTCTAGCCCTGCGTGTCACATTACTAAAACTAATGTAATGATATCGATGATGTCCATACAAATCAGATTTATCAGAACGTGTGGTTAATAAATAATATAAAAAACTGCCTTGTTGTGTCTATCGTCTATTCTGTGAATCCAAGCCTTTTAATCTCACATCAGTGCATAGGAGTTGTGGTACATTGATCTCTATGCTCAAGATTTTTTGTGTTCATCTTAAACTGAGTCAATCAGGTTCGTCTTCTTGTTGAAACTATTGGAGGTAGAGGAGAGGTAACTACCGAAAATGAATGAATCAAGCGTGGATCAGTTACATTGGATCTACACGAGTTATGCAGGCAAAATTTGCATAGTGTGCAATGATAACAACAACAAAGAGAGTAGACACAATGGGAGAAAGCTCTGGTACTAAAAGTCCTCTTAAGGAGACAATAGGCAAAAGTGAGAAGTCTCTTAAATTGTTGTAAATTAATAATACAAAATCTTAAAGCCGGTTATTAAGGGCGGAGGCTTGTAGTTGATGCCAATGGAGTGGATTTTACTTTTATGATCTTCGTTTGTGTGAAGTGCACCGTTAGTGTTTTATCACCTCAATTTGTAACATATAAGAAGGTGTGTTATACAGATTTGAGGAGTCTCAGAGTATGATAAAAGATATGGAATGGATTTAAGAGTTACTGTAGACAGAAATGCAGAGTTAATGTTATAGGGATCTTGAAGTATTGAAGTTTGCATTGGATGTTGAATAACTTGGCTGGGTGTGGGAAATGAAATCTGCAATTTTTCTAATAAATTTTAACCACCTCTGGTTACTTTGGTGGAAGTTGGACAAGTTGATGGGGTAATTGGCTTGTGTCTCAGTGGGGTATCATTTGATTATTTTTTACAAGGCTTCTTATTCTATGATAGTTGAATACTAGTTGAAATATAAGGTGATTTATATCATCTTGCAGTTTTTGATAAGATTAAAAGATAATGAATTGAATAATTAGATATTTTGCTCGGAACTGCATGTCTCGTGGCATTAGAGTAAATTATTAAAATTAGGTTATTAAATAAAAATGAAAGATTAGTCTGAATGGTTAATCATTTTTGATTTATCAATTTGCAGAATGCGAAAACGGCTCAAGACCCTTTCCTACGTCTGAATGGATTAAGAAGGGCGACAATTAGTCAAGGGACAGGTCACAGATTCTTGGACCCGGGTCAAGGTCAAGGTCAAGGTCGCAATCTACCGCAACACCAAGATCAGAATACTCCACCTGTACCTGTAGATAATAAAACTGAGCCCCCGCCGTTGCCACCAAAAAGGAGTACGTCGCTTGTCCCCCACAGCGCTGCCACTTTGACTTTACTCAGACTTCCCAAGACTAGGGAGTCATTGTCACCCTCCCTTAATCCGAAACGAATCTCCATTGCCACCTCTAGTTTTTGGGACGGTCATCCTGATGTGAGTTTTTGAATTTGGACGCATATTAATCTGGTTGTTCAAAATTTTCTAATTTTTTTATATCTTTATTTTAGATGGCTCATTTTGCCAGTGGCTGGGAACTGGGAAGAGACAGTATGAGAACTCACTCAGTGTGGGGAACGACAGAAAGAGGTGGTCGACCTGTGACAGAATCTGTCGACATTTGGGGTGACCCCCCGGCCGTAAAGAAGGGGGTCCTGTTGCAACAACGAGAAAAGCTTTGGTCGAGGTGGAAAGAGCGATATATTATTCTTACGAGGGATTACCTCAACTGCTTTCGGAGGACTACGAGTGTCCACCGGTCTGGTGTAAGACTGTCTGAGATGGGGAGCTTCATTTACAAGGTACATAGATGATAGAATTATCATTGACTCGTTTTTGTTTGTTTTGTTAGAAAATTATTGATAAAAATGTTCTCAACTTTTTAGTTAAGACTGGCTGAGGTCGATGAAGTTGAATGGGAAACACGAAAAAACGGTTCTTTAATTGTCTTGGTCCTACCTCAAGAGCCACGCATCCTGTTAAGAGTCCCTGATGAGAATTACGAAACCCTGCATCAGTGGTACACCCTTCTACAGGTATTTATATTACTAGTTGCGAATACAATTTGTTAAACCATTAATTTGAACTTTTGTTTTAATTTTTCAAATAGGAATGCATTTACATGAGTAAAGAAAGACGAAGGGCCCTTAGAAGTCAGCACGGATCGATCCAAAGGTCCACAACAGGCTACAACCCTAGTACCAATAAATCAGTAGGATCAGCCTCGCCGAATAGTTCATCAAAGTCCACGTCAAATTCAGACTTGGAAAAGTCCGATGGGGAAAAGTCTCTTGGGAAAAACTCCGGTATGCTCTCCATAAGGAAGGCCAGTGGGGGATCCACAAGTCCTAAAAGTCTCCTTAGTATCAGCAGCAATAATCGAAAGTACAGTCCCCTCATAGACGACGATGAGGATCAGTTTTGTGGTGAAGAAGAGGAGGATTATCAGCAAATTCAAGACCAAGATTGTGCAGACAAGGGTCAAGAAGAGTTTACCATAACTTTGAGAAGGAGGCGAGAGTTTAACAACAATGGCCCTTGGAAGTTTAATGGCCATGGGACAATGAGTTCAAAGGGCTCAGGTCCTGGCGGCATGGGATTAAGTAGCGGGAGGGGGAGTTTAATTAAACCGAATACGGGTTACTCAATGCCTGTCGATGCCCGACCTGCCAGACCTGAATCGTGGACCCCTCAGCCGACGGTGTTCTACAGGACTTCAAGTCTAGTACCGAATCAGTGGATGAATAAACGAGATATTTCTAATGGCCGGGGTGCGCCCTTTGGTCGTGCGTCCGTTATCTACTGTCCTTCTAGAATTACTTCTGATGTCACGTTTAGAAAGATGTCCTAAGTGTTCAAGCTTTGGAACGGATTTCGTTTATTTTAGTTAATAGTTCTTCGGTGTCTTTTTCGTTGTATAGATAGAAGGAACTGTTCGTTTTTTATCAAGAAGATTTATAGATTGATAGTTTGAATTTAATTTTATTACGGTATATGAAGATGGACATCAAGCCAGTAGAGTTTGATTTTGATGAAAAGTTTTCTTTTGGAGAAATAAAAAGCAATCTCTTATTTACAAGTATTTGAAACTATCTACTTCAATTTGAGCTGGTTTGTTTTTATGCATATGGAGGACTATGAATAATTTGACTTATTTCGACGTGGCAAAACAACTTTAGTTTTATTTCCATCAATCCTCGTCGATATATCGATTTGGGTTTGTAAATTTTTAATTTAATTTAAAAGGTACTACCAACGTTAAAACTGTAGATACTGTAGTTTACCAGTTTAGAATATGTTAATTAGTCGACATTTTTCTGCAAAATTACAATCTATTTTATAGACTTACAAATTCAAAACTTTGAGAGTGAAATGGCAAAAACTGATTACTTGAGCAATTTGAATTCAATTACACAATTGTTAACTAAATAATCGGGAAGGAACAGGAATTTGTTTTTAGTATGTAAATTCTATAGCAGTAATCGGCGAAAGTAAAAAGGGTGGAAGCAATTCAATAGTCATGAGCATTCATCCTAGGAGAAAAATTTAGTTCCTATGCAGAGCTTACTTTATATATTTTAAATTACAAAACATGTGCAATAAATAAACTACAAAGGAACAGACAGAATAGCGGTGATAGTGTAGTCAGTAATCACCCTGTAATACATAGACTTGGTCGACTGCGACAAAAGGAAAAAACGAAAGCCAAAGATTCCGCAATAGAACCGAATCGGTCTCATCGACCGGAGTTTTCGGAGTAAATATTTCCTATCATTTCCCCTTTCCCCAGCCGTCCTTTTCCATGTCCATAGGAGCTTCTTAGACGCTTCATGACAAATAATGGCATGTGGTAGAGTCACGGAGATCATTAAAGGAATGAATACAGACAGGGTTGGAAAAAACAAGTAGAAGGGCATGGGGATAACACTAGCCATTTTAATGGTTGCATAATTAGAGCAAATGCTCAGAATGACCCCCATACTCATCAACAGTGCCGTCATAGCAGCCTGAACCGTATGAAACAGATGTGTGATAATGAGAACTCTGTTGTGCAAAATGCATCTAGTCTTTATGTCCAGTTTATCTAACTGGCCAAGAAGAGTAATGCAATTATTGAATCCCTTTAGACCAATTGTAATAACTAGAAGAGTTCCACAAACTACAACCCCCATCTCAAAAGTCACGACAAATGAGACGGCTGCCATCGTTAGTTTTAAAAGCAATCGGGGCATCGGTTTCCCCACATAATCCATTAAACAGGTCAGAAGGGCAGACATAGGTGTGACGCTATTACCAAGCAGGCGGTACAATGTATTGAAGATAGTAAGTGCGAACATTACTATGACTGCAGAGTAAAGCATTGTCCCTGTAATGTCCCTTGATTTTACTTGCTTGTGCTTCCCAAGTCGACTCGAGGTACCTTGTAGATAGGTATATAATAATTCTAGTGTTCAGTGGGTATATAGTTAGAAATATGTAAGGATTTTCTTACGTGCACGAAGATAAGCCTCATAGCTTATGAATTCATTTATTGTGTTGCAAGTTTCCTCCCCGTAAAGACGCATAATGATGTTAGCGAAGCAACAGAAGGTGGAACAGACTGTAATAACAAGGGCTGTGATTACCTGGATATTAAGGGCTGATTCCTTCGTTAAGATTAGCCTCATAAGGTAGACGAAGCTTGGGCAAAACGAGAGAAGGAACACGGGACAGAAGTTAATAAAGTACCACAGTTTGACTCGGTAGGGACTTGAAATATAAGCACTTCGCCTCTCTGTTACATTCCAATCTATTGGGTGGGACCATACTTTAAGAAATAATTTGGAGAAAAGCTCCAAAGACTTCCACATCAATTCCGTGGTCATTTTCGAAACTTGTTGTGGCTTCCAGGCTTAAGAAGGGATTGCAAATGGTTCGGTATAGGCCAGTAGTCGTAGGTTGTAAGAATGAGCTCAGACAGGAGTTATTGAAAACAATTTGATTGAATGAGTTTTCAGTTTGCTCAAACATGTTCGACGCACAAAGTAACAACATTGAAATTTTAACGTAATTTTAAATATAAAAATTCCCCATTGCTATCAAGGGCAAAATCAATATCAAAACCAACGGGCTAAAAAGTAATCAAAAGTCTAGATTCTCCAGGAAGAAAAATACTTTATAAATATGTAAAATTTAGTTAGTACCATTAAAAATGTATAAGTCATTCTTTCATTAACGTTTCTGTATTTAATTTTCATCGAAGATAGTATTTCCATCCAATGACATATATTCGAAAAGAACTCCAACTACATTCTCAATGCTTAAATTGGTATAATTATTAACTCGTTATAATAGCTTCCTTATTACTATGTACCTAATTTAGTGATAATCATTACAGCCATACAAGCTAAGCTTTCATGCTTTGATAAGGCATTAATAAATGGCTATAGAGAAGGATTTTTTAAAAGTATTTTGTTTGAACAGTATTTGTAAGGTTTATTTGTTTCAATTAAACTTTGAACAGTTATTGAATCTTATAAATTCAATCGCATAATACAAACTACAGAGAGGCTTAACTCTAACGAAGATGACTAGACCGTATGCATCGGACATATTAACACATACTCAATAAAACATGAACAGATAGGCACACAAAGATTCAGAGTTGGTAGATTTAGGGTATGGGATAGATACCAAAGGTCCCTCAGGGGTTAAAGTTCACTCGCAAGGGAAAATCAAGGATACAGGATGGTAAGGGCTGAGGAAGGGAGAGTTTCATAAGGTCAACTGCAGGACAGTAAGGAAGGTCAAGTTCTTAAGGACTGAGGTATGGAATTTTAAGACAGAACTTATTAGAGCCTTGAAGTAAGAAATTAATATTGGTTTGTAAACACAAGAATCAGACTAGATATTGTTCCCATAGATGATGGTCATTTTGTAAGATGATCTTTCAATTCTCTCAGGGTCACCAGAAAAAGCTACTTTAGCTCATCCTTTGTGTCCGTGGTGGTTTGGAGTTCGGTGAACTTTAGCTCGGAATCCTCCTTTGTCAGCCCAGTAGGTCACCTGCATTTCAGAAAAATCGGTTAGTATCGAGAATCTAGGTATTAATTGTGCTACTATTGAATTGACTTACAGTCCTCCATGAACCGTCAGGTTCTCTGAGGGAATATTGACCACCAACATTGTCACCATCTCGCCATTCGGAAGCGTGCTTCTGATCCCAAGTGTGCTTATCGTTGACTCCATAAGAGTACTTGTACTTGGGGTGGGAGTATGAGTCCCAGCCGCCCCATCCACCATGACCACCTCCGTATCCTCCGAGTCCACCACCGTCACCTCCGCCACCACCACCACCCCCATGACCATGTCCTACAGATGAGAAATCAAAAACAGTTTTTTATCCCAAATCCTAGACGTTCCTAAATTTAGGATCCAATGAATCGTTGCCCTTACCGTGATGTCCAGCATAAACAGTGATGGCCATCATGACCAGCATCTGTAAATTAAGAAAGAGTCAGTATAAAACAAATAATTCAGACGATTCAAATAGGTGGATCGAATAAATATTCCTTACCAATGAAAGAGCCAACTTAGAAGCCATGGCTGTATGAGGATTTTGATAAAAAACCGAAAAGTTTAAAATCTATTTGGTTGCTGCTGCTTTGTTGTAGCTGTTTACAGGAAGGAACAAGACTGATGTCGAAATCTGAGGTTGAGGCAACTTTTATACCAAATTGTAGTCAACCCTCTGAGCAGCCCAGAAGTGTGAGGCTGTAAGTGATATCAACATTGAAACTATTAATCTGTATCATATGTGGAGGAAAAGTTTAATAAGCACTTCCCATTTGATATTTAATGCGAGAAATCTATTTACACTAATTCTAAGTCAAGTCCAAGTCCCTAAAGGAGAAAAAAAAATAATCACGGTTCAATCTCTCAAGCTGATACAAATTATTTATTCATCAGATAATTCCTCAAGTGCTGATTTCCTATGGAAGTAATTGATTTAATTACATGGCGTGATTTGTACCAAAAAATTAGCCCAGGGGAAAAATATCCTATGGTAATGCATAAAATATTTTCATTCTAAGATTTTTTCGATAATACTTGGGATTGTTGGGAGATAAGGATTTAGGAATCTATTTTAAAGGTGCAAGGGGCTCATTATTACGAGCATTGAATGATACAAGACTAATTTTTCTAATAAACTGAATATCTGCTTGTCTTTGCAGATCAGGAATTGGCATACATGGCTAATTTCTATGTTTGTGTGCATTTGTGTGATTAATTGCTACTTTGTTGTCCGCTTGTCTAACCTTTCTCACGGTTGTATGGATTTGGCGTAGTTAGTGGCAGTAGTGGTTCAACTAACACATACAAAAATGTACAATTATGATGATATAAGAATTGGTCAGGTTTAACAGAAGAAATTTCTAATACCTGCCCGACCATGAGATGAGTGTAGGAAACTTGTCGAACAATTAAGATTTTTTTAGCCATTAAGAATCTTTGCCGATAACTCCATGAGCCCAACTCGTTTATATACAACAATGCTTTGGTATGAAATACGCTATTGTGAAGAATATATGAGTTTGTATTCATTTAAAAGCTTTACCGATTCCATTTTTGAAGCTTATACGGTGTGATTAATTTTTTGTGATTTTATTTTGAAAATTCTGAAAGCTATAAAGCATTTATGTATGTACGAGTACAAGACTATCACGGACATTGGGTTTAATATTACTGATAATATTAATAACCAAATCACCACTAAAAAGTGTCATGTGTACACAAGGGAAATTTCTCGAGAAACTTACAATTAGTGCAGTTACGGTAACAAATTTTATTGTATCAAGTCCCACTGAAGATAATAATAGGGACGCAGACATGAAATGATATAATAATTAAAACACCTCAAGTGTGAAGTATTATGTTAACAATTGGGTGCTCCTAAGTCGTTGAAATTTCTTTTACAATAATCCCTCAAATATTATAGTTAAACGGAACTCATTCACAGACACCACACATAAATACATTTCTTCTCACTCTAGTGCTCAAAGTAATTGATCTACCTTTGCAGTATTTTAGTATCCCTCACGTACAGTTTGAAACTGCACACTTTTTAAAAAACGGTTTACTTTGTACTGTGTGTGTTTTTAAGCAAAAAAAATCTATTCTGCTCCCTAATAGTGTGTACACAAAAAGTAAATACAAATATAGCAAGTAGCATATACAGATATTAGTAGTAATTTGATATTAATTTCATAGGTAGTTAAGTAATATGTAATCTTTTTGTTTATAGATGCTAAATATAAGTTTCCCTCTGCTTTTGCAAAAATTAATAAAAGATTTACTTCCTTGAGTTTTGATTTCTTTTTTTTACTATTTTTTAATTCACTAAATGGAGAAAATAATTCTCCGAGCATACATTCAATTTCCTTACTTTTTTAAAAGCTTAGTTTGAGTAGGACCTCCATGGTAAAGTAATTGGAGGAGATGCTGTAGACAGTTTAGGCTTAGAATGATGGATGATTATGTTTTGATACGATAGGATAGGGTCCATGATGATGAGGACAGATGAATGGAGAAAATTAAAATACGCGACCTAACCTTCATTAAATCCTGGAGGGCTTATGTATTTATGATACAAGAGCCAGAGGGGCTCATGGAAGGGAATATTTGTGCAAGCATTAGCCAGATTTAATTTTCTAGTCGTGCATAACATGCATTAGTACTATATAGATTGCGAAATTGACTTGGAAATAATATTATATGAGGAGGACGAGGATGATAATGATGACGGTATCGAGACTTGCTGGGCATTGTTCATATTATGTGCGTATATTCGTTATCTGCAAGTATTGGTAGTGGAAAAAGGATATTATGGAGGATGTAAATGCAAGTGATAAAAATATTTGAGTTGTATATGAAGAAGATAGGAATACATAAAGCTCTTCTCTTGGCAGAAATAATAAAATCAAGGTTGAATGCACATTCTTCGGCAAATTATATTTTCTGCAATCTGATTCTTGAATCGAAATCGTTATTTATAAAATGCCCTCCCGTTACAACAGTACGGTAGAGTAGTTTGGAAGTTGATTTACAAGTAGATTATATCACTGAAGCTGTGCTTGGTTTTACCGTGGGATTTTTAAGGGTTCGGTGCATTCGAAGTTTTGGGATTTGAACTGCAGGTCGTTTTGAAGAAGAGTGTTTTTAACTTAACCGAGTTAGTGAAAGATATTTAAGTTTCATTGGTTTCAAAAATTGGTGAGATATTTTCGAAAGACCATTTATAACTGTAGAAATTAAGGTAATCGATTACTATACGAGATCAACGTTTTATGGGTCAATGCCACCATTGACATATTAAATCTATATAAAAAATATATCTATTGATTTTAGAAATAATGATGACCTCAGTCACCAACAATAACTTTGAGATTCCCAGAGACCTCCTGAATCTAGTGACTTCTTTTGTTGAGCTAAACTCTACCAAGATCAGTCCCTTAAACTCCCAAGTCTCAGGACGGTCTCAAAGTCACAAAGTTATTATCGACCTTACGGCCAACACCTCTCCCGACAAGTCCTTCGACACCAGCGTTTTCGTCAAGGTCATCCCTCGGACATCAACCAGTTTCAAATGTGCTGAAAAGGAAATCAAAATCTACGAAGAATTTCTCAAACAGCTCCAACAACGTTGCACTAAAATCGGAAACCACGTGGTCCCGAAGTTTTATCTTAGTCAGTGGAATGAAGAAAATGTTATGATATTTCTAGAAAACTTGAAGTCTTCAAGTTTCCAGAATTCTAAAACCACCACGGGATTGGATTTCAATCATGCTCTCTTGGCTATAGAAAACCTTGCAAGATTCCATGCAACTTCTTACTTCCTTCGAAGGCAGCTCGGGTCAAAGGGGAAAGGAAGGCTGGAGATTTTACAAAAATTTCCCTATTTGAATCCAAAACCAGATTCAAAATACCAATCCCTCTCAACTCAGAAACTGGACAAGTTATCTTCAATCTATGGAAACTTCTTTGAGCAAATAATATGCAAAATAGTCGAAGCTGACAACCCATCTCTAGCTTTTAAGCTTCGAAGGAAGGTAGAACCGTCGAGAATTTTCGCTAAAATTCCTCAAATCCTTGAGAACGAGAAATATGATAATGATGACTTCTACGTGGCCTGCCATGGGGATTACAGAACAGGGAATCTCCTTTTCAAATATGCCAACACTTTGAATTCTAACGAACCCACAGAATCTAGGATGGTTGACCTCAAAAATGTAAAGTTTGCCCCCATCGCCTCCGACCTCAGTTATTTCTTCCTCACCTCAACTTCTGGAGCGATGAGGAATGAATTTGAAGAAAAGCTCTTGGCCTTCTATTGTGATACTTTTGAAGAGCAATTGACTCAGAGCTATTCCTCCCATGGTCAACAGATCCAAGATTTCGATATCGAGGAATTTCATAGGAAATTGGAAGACCAGTATAGGAGGATGTTGGAATTTGGCTTTTTAAATTGTTGTATTGTCCTACCTTTGATCTTTGGAGGAGAGACTGTAAGCGTGGAATCATTAGAACGATTTGAAAATCCAGGTGAGCTTGAGAAATTGTCTAAGGATTGTTTGCTTAATTCAGAGCTTAGACAGAGGGTTGTTGACATCGTGAAACAGTTGGTGAGGAATAGGATTTTTTAGCTTTTGAATTTAAACATGAATTAAAATTGTCAATGATTTTTGACAACACAATTTAATTGCACTTTTTTAGTTTTACTTTGTCAAAGGCAACTTAAATTGCCTATAGGTGACCGGGAAGTTACTAGATAGTAGGATAAACCAACATCAATTCTGTGTTTAATACTTTCGATGTTAAATTAATTAACGAACACTAATTAAAATTGGAATACATTTTATAAGCACTTCGATTTCGTATTAAAGCATGGGGGAACCTGAATTATTTTTTGGAACATTTTTTGGTTTCTTAAATATTCTTAAATTGTGTGTGATAATTTTAAGCTTTCAGTCTCTGAAACTTATACATTATGTTTAGAACTTTAGTTGTTAGATTAGAATCTATCTTGAATCTTTGTTAACTGTATTTACAATTTATTGTACAAATCACACAGACATTATTATTATTATTATTTATTCAATCAGACATCAAATGATTTGCATGGTATGCTCTATGCATGTATTTGTAAAACAAAATTGATTGTTTTAAATCTGCTAATAAATGACTTAACGAATAATAACGAATTTACTCCTCAGCCACACAGCCACACAGCCACACTTCAATTAGATCAGAAATCTAAATCCAACCAATCCAAACTTATGATTTAAAGAATCAATTCTACCTTTTCATTCGACACTATAAAAACACTTGCTGTCATGTTAGACGATCAAACAAAGTATCTCTTTAAGCCAGAAATTTTAAAATAATTTTCGGCCATCATAAGTTATTTAGATATTTTTAATGAGGAGAATCCAGGAGTTTGAGAGCTTGCTTGTCGGGGAATGATTCACTGTATCTTGTCCTTCTATAATTCCAGAACTCCATAAGCCAAGAATACTTTCTCCTAAGAAGACTTAGCACATTTAATATTACAAGGGTGTGTGGATTCTTAAAGCTACATGATTTTCCAGAGGTTTATTAATAATATTAACATGAATAATGGAATCTATTAAGCACCATTGTTACATAGTTTACAATTTATTTGTATGGTCGACTCCCCGACAGAGTATCTATTTCATGTTTTCAGCACTAATTATAATAGTTATCATTAGTCATAAACGGCAGTTCAACCAATACTTTAATTATATTTAACGTCTTTTTTTTTACAAAATTCATTTATGTTGGGTATTTCTTAGAATGTGCCAATTATTATAGGTCGGCAATCTCCTCAGAGATTATTTCAAGAGGTGGATTTATTTGCTGGTACACTGGTCAACTGAAAAGAACAATATATAGCTTTAGTATTGAAGCTAAAATCTTTTTTGGGGAAAGAGTTTTAAGTTTTATACTGGTGTCCATTCAAATTTTAGAGGATGTAAAAGTTTACAAAAAAAGTTTTAAAACGTCATTGCAATTCATGATCCACAATATTAGCCATATTTGGTTGATTAGCCATTTTGATGTCGATGTTTGTAATGTTTCTTTCAATTCAAATCAGTTAAAATTATTAGTGAGAAAAGTATCGTAATTAAATTATGCTAAAGACAGGTTGTGCTATAATATGACACTGATCATTTATACTTCTTCATAAAAGACGTCTTATTAAATCAACCTGTCAAGTAATGTTTTTAGGAAATCAAGTGTGTAAAACATTTGACATAAATCGCATGAATTTAAAAGATAAGAACTTGTTGAAATCCATTTCTATATTTCTCAACGATACTATACAAAAATATTATTGGAATACATGGTTTTAATTTTAAGTATTCGACTAATATTTTCATACCCCAGTTGACGTTCCAATGAAGACACTAGACACTATCATCAGTAGGAGTTAAGGGCTCACTCGCCGGAGAAATAGCTCCTGCCGTAGTAGCTTGAGAGTAACCACTCTCTCCACCCAACGAAAGGTTCGGTGGTCTTCTACCTTTCCGAAAGTAACTCATCGAAAATGTAGAAAACTCAGACTCGGTCGGTGATTGAGGTTCGTAATTACGACTACTGTTGGGTGAACTACAACAAATGTCAGTCACCATGTAAAGCACCAGGAGGAGGAGGACAACTGCGGCGAAACCGAGGCGAATGAGAATAATGTCCATGATGATGATTTTATTGTTTAAAAAATATTTTTATTCCAACCCAAGTTTAAATCCATGTCATTACCAAACCGACTAACTAAATAATTATATCGTTCGGGTCGTGCAGTAGTAGCACGTAGTAGCTAGTCCATCGGAATGTCAGATGTGATATTTATACTACATGAAGTACAACGGGGGCAGTCGCCGATGTTCAGAGACGAGAGGCACCATTTGGATTTGAGATAAGCTATTGCGAACAGTGTAACCTTAGTTGGTACGAGTAAACAAGCAATAATTATATGATAAGTTTAGTCAACACAGGATACCTATGGAATGATGAAGGTGAAAAAGCAAACCTCATAAAACCGTTTATAGTTAGAGAAACCTACACTTGCTTATCTCTGTGGACAGTTTAGTAATTTAAAATCATGTCGTTCTTCAATTTTTCGTAGTCTGTGAACTAGTTGTAAAATAATTCGTAATTCTTATTTAACGTTCACACAATAAATATAAACTAGTAAACGTTAAAATAGGTGTTGTTGAGGGTTTAAATTAAAATTACAACAAACCGTTCCAGCATTGTCGTTTTTTGAGTGAGCTGTATTTCTAAATAGTTTTGGTTCAAAGCTTACAACTCAATACTTGAAAGGAATAACCCCAAAACAACAGCCATAATCGATACAAATAATGTGAAAGAACATTTTAAAAGATAAGTCATATTTGACACCTGTTCCGATTAAAAACCGTTTTAGTCAACGATCGAAAAGATTAAGTTAATGAGTAGTAATTGATCATTTAAATCTTTAAGCACAATTCTGAGGCCTGGATGCGTAAAACCACAATTTGCCTTGCTTGGCAAGTTCTAAAAATTCTAACCTAAATATTTCTTATGCATATTTTTCAAAGCTCTCTTCTAGGAGCTCCAGTTAGCTATTTTCGAAACATTTTGAAATGAAAATACTAACATTTTTTGCTAAATTAATTTGAAATTGAAAGAGCTTTCTAGAAACTACTTGAATAAGCAGATAATTACTCAGATTGCAACCGCTGAAACACACCGTTTCAGTGTTTATTAATTGTCATCCATCCACGAATCCGCACGTGGAACACGGAGTGCTCCAATTTTCTCTGCAAACTCTTACCTGGAATTGAAAAACAATTATTCAAAACGGAAACTAATTTCATAATTTATTCCAGGAAGCTAATTAATTAAATTTAATTAACCTTCTATAGGGAATTCAAATGAAGTCGACAAATACATATTTTACAACTCGAGCTAACCAAATAAACTCCGCCTCAAATACCTTTTCCAGGAAGTCCGAGTAAGCGTAAGTGGTTTCGTACCAAGGTCGACATTTCGCTTTGTTCCACTTCTAAGTAAAAGGAAATCCAAAACAAAAGTACATTTTAAAATCGCACCAACTATTAACTAGGTCACCTTCAATTATCCCCTTAAATTATTTAACAGCCACTCTAGTTCGTTTTAAAATTAAACACAGTCTTAAATCTCACTTACCATTTGACAATGCGTCTTGTTAAACCCGTCATCTTCAATCCCATAAAAGCTCCTGAGGTACCGTTCGCAAATCTTGATCCTCCAATGACTCAGATCTACTGCGGGTTGGACATACCTTACGAACTTTGCAAACTCTTCTTCACTCTCAGCAGTACCCTCGGGTCCGTCCAAGTTGGTTTCGATGCACATCCCGTCTGCATTAATCAAAAGCACCCCCTCACAGTTTTGAAAATGCTTCAATAGCTTCAGAACCTTTTGGGTATTCGGATCCATTAGCTCAGAATCCATGGCTGTATTTCCCATGTAAATCCTCAAACTCTTGAACTCCTTTATCTCCTCTTGCCAAAGCAATAGAGCAAACAAGAGGTTCTTCATACCCACTTCCACCAAGTCATCGGGGTCCTTAACATCCCAAGGAAGGCATACAAGTTTGTAGGTGTAGATTTGGCACTTCCTACTCTGTAGATTGACACAATAGGCCCCAACCCCTTTAAAATTTCCATCAACCCCGATGACCAAGTTGCACTTTAGGTGAGCATACGTCGTCAACTTCATGGAATCTTGGATAGTTCGGATTTTAATCTTGAGTATTTCTTCCTTTTCTTCTTCTGTCAAATCAATCAAGGTAATCGAGCCGATCTTCTCTACAGTTCTTGGGGGTCTTAAGGGCTTCACAAGAGTAGGGACTTCAGAGTAGATCTCGTTGGCCTTGAGGGAATTGTTAACGAATCCTTTTTCCAAGTCTGGCGAATCTGGTGGTTCTGAAGACACCTTGGTTCGACAAGCAAACTCTTTCACGAGGTAGACAACAAGGGCTAGTATGAAGAATATTATGAAGCCCAGCCCAAGGACCGCTGTTGTTTGCATATCCTCAGATTTTAGTTTGGAAATCAGATTCTTGAATTTTATAGAGTAACAAAGAGTAACTAATAATATCGACAGTATAAAACAGTTCAAGTGTGTGGATCCACCTTACAGAGAATGTGAGACGACCAGGCTAAACGTCTTTACTTCTTGCCATGTAGTCTGACAAAAGTGTGAGAAAAATTCTGATAGTAATCATCCCCAGGCCCATTAAAAACTGATGGCAGAACTCGAGACGATTTTAGAGAAGGGCTGATTTCATTCCATCCAAAAGGCTTCCCAGAAGTCGGTTTGTGTACAAGTTGAAATATCTTGTGTTAATTGTTTTGTTATACGACCTGTGTCATTCATATCCGTGGTTTACTACCGTGTATTATAGAATCGAAATCGTAGATGAAACCTGAGATATATTTGACCATATTTGTTTACCCATTATCACACAAGTTATACAAAGGAGAAACTAATTCCGGAGTAAATACTTCATTGAATAAAGTATAGCACTGAAATAGTTTAAACTGACTTGACGGGATTCATATGTATAGCTAATATTATTAGATTGTAGTTGTTATTATCTATAAGTTTCGAGTTGCGAATCGGGATATCTATTATGGTTTTTGAAAATATCTGTCCTTCCAGGATTCGTGCTGAGTCTTCGTCTTCGGGCTTTTCTCAGGCTTTTTAGCCTCCGTTGGATTGTGATTGTGAATGTAAAGGATGATGTCATCCTAGGCCTGACAGGACAATGCCGTCCTGTTATTTCACTCATAAATACAATGACAACACTTTCATATTCGGATCACTTAATAACATTCTAGGCTCATAATATACTTATCTCGATTGGTATATCCCGACTCTTGGTGGTGTAGTTTATTTTGTAATCCTTTCCTAAGTGCGGGTAAGTAAGTAAGAAGCGTTGTTTACGCAGAGACGGAGAACTCAATAGACTGCGATGCGAATGCCCGATGCGTAGTTCTTGTAACGTGTATCATTAAATTAACACTATCTAGTATCACTCAATTACTGAGGTAAAAATCTACCTACCCTCTTTAGAAAGATAGTGAAAACTGGGACTGAGATAACAAACAATTAAAGTACGTAAAGTACGAAAGGATTAAAGGAAATACATCATGCCCACCGAAAATCAACGATGTTGTGAAACTTCAGAGTTTCAAAAGTAAATTTGCATTTACATATAAGCATAAGGTCAATTTTGCTGGAAAGCACAATGATCTACAGGGTGTCCCAGGCCATTGTTCGAGTCTTTAAAAATCGGTATTTCCAAAACTAATCGAGCGATTTTGATTT